>JARQZK010001445.1:1222500-1372500 GCA_030704885.1 Cynegetis impunctata
TTTTATACATTGATGAAAATGCGTGAAGTTTGACTCCTTACATCAATGCGTGAAGTACAATTTAAATTTCATGAAGAAGTCCAATTCGATGCAGTGAGAGTGTGAGGTATTAGAAGTTGACAAGAAACTCAATTTTCCGATTTTATACTCTGATGAAAATGCGTGAAGTTTGGTTCTTTACACCGGGCGTGAAGTACGATGCTATTCCTATGGGATTAATTCCTCGAGTCGCCACTATCAGAACAGTTACGGTTTTTGGCACACAAAGACAAAGTTCTAAAAATTTCAAACTGAATCATTCTTAATTTTTGTGATAGCCACGAAATTTGATACAGAAATACTCAACCACATGCAAAATTCAAAGCAAACACACGTACCAAGTATATGTTTGTTACCATAACAATAGCTAGAAAGTAATGAAAAAACCTATCAAAATTATATGAAATGGCGCACATATATACATTCCATTACAAAAAACCTCATGAAGATCGTTTTATTCTGTTCAATTATTATTACGAACATTCTCCTAATCTTTAAGTATTTGAAATAATTATGATCAATATTAATCCCACCTCTGATGAAGCAGACACAAAATAATCGAGAATATAGAATCCTTAAAGAACTTTTTTTCTTTAACACTAACTCTTCCTACTTTTTCAAGGAACCTTGAGAAGATACAGATTATACAAAATTTCCATAGGTCCGTTCGGACTTTCATTAATATCCAAACGTTCAATAGAAAACGACAATCACGTTACCCCATAGAGAAATAGATGGCGCTCCCACGTCCTTCATTATTCAAGGCATGACTCGCCCGCCTTATTCATGAGGTAATAATCCATTGTTCGTCGAAAATGGACTTCATAGACCTTGTTTACGAGGTTTTTTCTAGAACAGATCCGATATTTCGATCAATCATAATTCTTGCGGCACCAAAGATCCGGAGGTAATGGATTGAGTGGCCAGCAAATTGATCTTCGGATGATGAATTACGGTTACTTCGTGGGAGAAGGGGCGGTTGCATTGTACATTTTCCGGTACACATTTGCATTTTTACTCTTTGTTTCCAGCTCGTTCCGACGCCAAGTTGCTTGGAGCATCTTTGGACTTCGAACATTCGTGAGGGTTGGTCATATTTTGCCTCGGGTTGACCAACACGAAAGTTAAGTTGAAGATATTTGACCAAAAATTCTGCATAACACAAAATAACATGAGTGGCAAACATTTCTGTTGGAAAATTTATTTCTTTTTCCAGCGCATAACTTATCAAACTCGAGATTGTATTGCATTATGTTAAATGTAGGTATATGTGTATGACAATGATGAGGATTTCTCTCTGGAATATTCCAGATTTTTCCATATTTTATTCAAATGTAATTGTGTATTCTAGAATTATACAGTCGTTGAAGCCAAAGTTCATTGCTTTTTGTTTTTCCATCAAGCTAGTTGGCGAAGTGCTTAGGTCTGCTGGCTAGTATTTGCGAGGTCCCGGGTTCGAACCCCAGAGTCGACTGGTCTGCCATGACTTTTTCTCAGAGGTTTCCTCATGGCGTTAAGAAAAGTGCTTGCATAATCAAAAGGAGAATGCTGGGCCAGTATTATCCTCTGAACCCTACCTACGCTTCATATCTTCCATAAATATCCTTTCTCATCCATCCTTGGGACACTTTTACATACAAGTGTATCTTCTGATCGGGATGAAGGAGTTCAACCTCATAACTCAAAACCCGCCTGCCTGACACATACTTCAGGGAGGAATCAAACACGCGGAATTGGCCAATTTTTCTTCTTTTTTGTCAGTGAAGTCTGAGCTATGGTCAACAGATCATTAAGAAGCGTTAAACTGATTCTTTTACTATTGAGCTTACGATGTATTTCGACCCAGGCAACGCCGGGTTTTGTCGCTAGTTTAACATTAATGAGTACTTGGGCAACCGAGCTTCGCTAGGTCTTACCAAACATTTGAACAATGTCACTCAGCGCCATATCAGAAAATTTCAAGGTATCATCCATTGGCAAGCAAGTACCACTAAAATTTAAGAGAGGGCGTTGTATGAAATTGTGTGTTTCTGTGGAAAATTGAGTTTTTACAAAAAATACAACTACATAGGTTTACTTAAAAAGAAATTTCCTATCTAAATAAAAAAATTACATGCAAATCATGAGAGCCGTTTCCGAGATACGAAAATATATGTACAATAATTGCTCGTTTGAATATATTTAAAAAATGGTTAAAAATAACAATTTACACATTTATTATAAGAAATAATGCATGACGCACGTTTCGGTGGAACTTCACCTTCTTCAGATGCTAATGGCAAACTAACTATGATTCTCTGTTATATCGAAAACAAGAAATGACAAATTGTGTAGAAGGGGTAAATAGAAAGATGGTTACAAATAATTATCAGAATAGGAACATCCAATTCTGAACTGCTAGTCAGGTAGTTCGGTAATTTTGAAAAGATTAAGAAGGGGGCTTGAAGTATGATCGATTTGGCTATTCAATAGGAGACCGGAATGCTTGTATTTATTTATCTGTAATGATTCTAAAAAAATAAGTTTAATTCCCTTACTTTCAGTATTTAATATTTTAAAATCGAAATTGAATGTGTGATTTTCTTGGATTAAATGGTTTGCATAATGTGAATCCGACTTCTGATTAACAAAGCTACGTTAGTGTTCTGAAATTCTAGTTTGAAAACTTCTGAAAGTTCTACCAATGTAAAACTTATCACAATCGCCACATTTATTTAATAAACTCCTGATTTATTATCTTTATGAACTTTCGATTTATTATTTTTTATAATTCCTTAATTTCCTTAATTATTACCTGTACGATAAGCAATATTAATGTTGTGCTTAGATAAGAGAGATTTAAGTTTTTTACTTGAATTTCCGATGAAAGTGAGGATGTTGTATATGATATTATTTTTAGTGAGGGGGTACACCTGGTTAATCGCATTTTTGAAAAACTTTTTATCTATCATATTGTCTATAATATTGGGATCATAATAATTATTTACGGCTATTTGTTTAATTATATTTTTCTCGATGTTAAAATTGGCGTTTAAAAGTGGAATATTTACTAAACGATGTACCATACTATTGAAAGCTGCCATTTTGTGTTGGAATGGATGTAGGGAAGTACTATGTATGACAATATCAGTGTGCGATGGTTTGCGAAAAATTGAAAAATTATGTTTGTTATCTACTTTTGTAGTTAATTGAGTTATCTTTTTCCATCTCTAAAGTGAATTTTATATTAGGGTGTAAAGTATTAATGAATGTTTGAAAGCAGTCTAGTTGTCTAAGAGTACCAGTGAAACAACAAATAATATCATCCACATATCTATACCAATAAACGAATTGTCGACTAACAGGATGATTATGAATTAACTGTTCCAAATTATCGAAACGTGCGTGATGCGTTATTTCTTATAATAAATGTGTAAATTGTTATTTTTAACCATTGTTTATTAATTTACACCAAGTATCGGCCCAATCAATCCAACGTTTGAATATATGAGATATAACGCGTTTATATCAACAACATATCGACAACAGCTTTGAAATACTGAGCGTCACCGTAAATGTACCTGAAGAAGGTACCCTGAACCAAACGAAACGCTTCGTCTCGGTGTCTATTACTGTTTAACAAGTATCGGCCCACACCCCAACAAATACTATTCACGAATTGTTGTATCATAGTCCGATGACGTAATTAATATCAATTGGCCACTTCAATGACGAATTAAGGTTGGCACAATCATACTGAGTATGGAGTGTGTTTATGGGCTAATGTTCGTACATTATCATTACGATACAATTGCATGTACAAGTAGCGGAGGGGTTGTTTGGCGAGAGATTTAGGGAACCAAAGGGGACGAGATAGTGACTTTTCCACCGAAGTCCGAAATTTCACAATATTGGGTAGGAAAATACATTTCGAAAGGGCAAACTGGATGTTCCACAGCATAAGTTTCAATGTTAGTCTAAGATCCCACTGCTCGATTCTGCAGGTATCTGTTTTTTTGATACAACGAATTTTAAATGAATGTTAAGATAGTATGCAATAGATTAGGGGTAGGTTGCCTATATAAAATTAGCCGCAATTACCTTTAATTAATTTTAGTATAATCAATTCGCTAATGTAAATTGCAACTATATGTTTTTTCAATGAATTTCACGCCATTTGAAAGATATAAATGTCATGAATTGAAAAAGAAATGGTTGCCAGCTCTCAGTCAGCCGCAGCGTTAGGGTTGCCAGGTGTGAAGAAGTATATCAATGTTAATATTTTGCACTCACCTGTTTTTTCAAAATTTTTAATACAAAATTAAAGTTTCATATATACTCATTACAAAAATTCATGGTTGCCAGTTAGAAAATGGCCGCAAACAGAGGTTGCCATGAATTCTCGGACTTCTCCAACCCAGGCCTACAAATTTCTGCGGAAGTCTGAAAAATTTCCATTTCAAAGAAGCTCTAGTCAAATTTTTAGCTAATTTCTGGGAAAACGATTGTTTTTCTTCAATATTACTTAACAAAATTGTTTTTATTACCGTTGCAGAACAGTGCTTTCCTTATCATTTAGAAAGAGGCCATGTAATAAAAATCGAAGAGATTAATTTAAATTGTCAACATGAGGAAGCTAACACACGCATAATGTTCCATATAAATAAAGCACCTCCAGAGACAAAAGTTTAATTATTTTATTATGCAACATTCACAAAGTAACTGATATGGAAATTTGGCTGGCTGGTACGAAATCAAGAAAAACGAAGAAAGATGAAAGTTGTATAAATTGAACGCAACTAGCGGCGAAGTTAGCCCCAATTTTATGTCGCGTATTACCATCATTCCATGCGTTTACTGGCTGTGATTATTCAGGCCTTTCGAAATCTTTTTAAATAATAAGGCCTTTCAAACAGTTTTCTCGTCGTTAACAGACGTAACTGACGTTTTTAATGATGAAAAAATTTCTGTTGTCCAGGAATTTACCGCAGTTATGTATGGCGTGCAAAAATGCAATAGTGTTAATATGGCTAGATATAGAATATTTCAGAAACAATATTCAGCAACAAGAATAAAAGAAAAATTTTTAAAGAAAATCACAAGTTGGAAATGATTAAAACAAAAATTGTTGAGAACTATTTTCATAATTGCATGTGGCAAAATGCAAGTGAGCCATGTTGTAATATTACCTTTAATCCAGAACACTACGGTTGGTCAGTAATTGATGGTAATTCAAAACCAACGTGGTTCATTGACAATCCAACACCAATGACTCTAGAAGATATCCTGTCAGCGTCAAAAGAATCAACTTTAGATGAACACCAACAAGACATAGAGGAAAATGTAGAAGTAGATGATGGCTCTGATTCAGATGATATTGACACCGATACAGACAATGAATAAGGAAAATTGAAGATATATATAATTATGAGATTTGCATTTAGAAGAACCATAATGTTCAATGCATAATTTGTAAAAAAAATTGATTTTTACTTTTTCAATAAAAAAACTTTGAAATCGAAATTATTGTTTAACGTCATCATGCACTTAAATTTATGTTTTATAAATAAAAAGTAAAAAAATACTAGAACTACAACTACACTACATTATACTTTTGTTTGCAGCTCATAACAATACGTGCATCTTTTCTCTCTTACGCATCCACTTACCTGGTGCGAGAGTTCATTAAAATCATGGCAACCTGTGTTTGCGGCCATTTTCTAACTGGCAACCATGAATTTTTGTAATGAGTATATATGAAACTTTAATTTTGATTTAAAAATTTTGAAAAAACAGGTGAGTGCAAAATATTAACATTGATATACTTCTTCACACCTGGCAACCCTAACGCTGCGGCTGACTGAGAGCTGGCAACCATTTCTTTTTCAATTCATGATTTTCATTTATATCTTTCAAATGGCGTGAAATTCATTGAAAAAACATATAGTTGCAATTTACATTAGCGAATTGATTATACTAAAATTAATTAAAGGTAATTGCGGCTAATTTTTTATAGGCAACCTACCCCTAATCTATTGCATACTATCTTAACATTCATTTAAAATTGGTTGTATCAAAAAAACAGATACCTACAGAATCGAGCAGTGGGATCCTGTACTATGTGATCAGCTGGGTGATATTGGCTTTTCCATGCACACACTTGATATATCTTCTTTTTCAAAATTAATTCGATTATTATTAAGAATCTCAAATTATCAGAAAAAATAATATCCTATACAAAAACATAAGCTACTGGCAAGGCAATAAGGAAAAAACTTCAAGTTAATTTCAATTTAAGTTACTTGGAAATTAAACTAATTTGAAATTACATAGTCAATAGCATTCTTCAAAAAATTATAGAAAGTTTCAGTTAGCTTAATGAAATTGCAATAGAATAAATGTCATTGATATTGAATGAATAACTATTTTCTCAGATAATTCTATAAATTACGATTATTTCATCGAAGAATTCAAAAAATTCTAATCAGGAAAACTATTGATGACAGACTAGATTTCCATGAACAATGTGAGTCTGAAATTTCATGAATGAATCGACATTATTACCTAAACTGTAATAATGGAAAGCTAATAATCCATTCCAGCACAAAAACGACAGTCACCTGTTTCGATCTTCTTAGAACTCATCAGTGATGATTCTCTATCATTAATTCGTCGTTTAACTCTTGCGAAAAAACGTCGGTGAACTTCTCGATCTTTATAGAAGGCTTCAATGCTGATTATCGAGTATTTATTAGTTCTTTTCGTTGAACCTTTGCTATGGAGGAATGAATCGTCACCCCATTCGCTGGCAATCATCCTGACAATTCTACCCAGCTCAAAAACGCCACTTACCAGTTTCGATATTTTTAGAACTCATCAGTGGCGATTTTCTAGTATCAATCAGTTTCTTTCGCTCAACTTCGACTCTGGTGGAATGAACCTTCGCCCTATTCCATGGCAATCGTCTACTAGGAGATCCCCAATATTCTCGATTACGCGCGTAAACAATTGCCATCGAAGATTAGGCGTGCGAGAGCCGGGACCCGGGCGAAAAATCGACAAATACGCCACTAGAGACTCGAGAGCCCATACGTCCCACCCCATCGTGCGGGACGAAAACAAAGGGGGAAAGGCCGGAGGCATATGGGCCGACTATTACGGCATCTTTATACCGTAGTGTCGTTGTACGACCGCTTAGGTAAATAGTTATTGTGTTTGATCTCTCTATCAATTTTCGAGAGCGGATTGCGGGTCTTTGTTTACTTGATTCGATATTGTTTCGAAGACGTCGTTACGTTGTACGATATCAGGAGTGGGATCAATTTGCCGAGCAAATAAAAATGTACAATTCGGAGCTTTCGCCACGATACCTACATGGAAACATACGAAATGTTTTAGAATGTAAATCGGGTGTATATATATTCTGCTAGTTTTGAGGTCTTTTTGAAAGTATATATATATTTTTTGATTCTTCTAACTCCAGTTCAGACTTTCTCTCATTTTCATTCACTTCATTAATAGTAGAAGGTGATTATTAAAATTTACTACATTTTACAGTGTGATACAAAAAAAAACACTCCAAAAAATGTAAGAAAAAGGTTATTCAATTTTGAAAAATTTTAGTACTCCTACTATTATAAATGAACAATAAAAATACTTGCACATGAAGAATTTCTCGGTAAAGAAAAACTTTTAAATTACTTTCTTTGTTTTCTTATCATTATTATAAAAATAGCAAATGTCTAAAGTTGAGATGAATGATCAAAGTTATCTTACTCGTTTCAATTGGAAGACGTATTTAGGTAAAATTGTATCAGGAGTGGGATCAACCCAATAGACTGTGATAAATACTAAGATATAACTTGACAGATCTCAAGAATATTATTTTTCCTACTGAATGCAATGTGTTGTGAACATATTTTATACCGGGTGGTGCATTTAGAACAGTCCGTCATTTTGAAAGTGTTATTCATAAAACAGAAACTACCACTTTGAAGATCATCGCTACCGAATTCAGGTACGAGTAAATGAAATGAAACAATACTGAGATTAAAATATCTAAAACAAGAATTTATTATTGTTTGGAAGTTTAGACAATAAAGCATATTTGATTTGATTTGATGATTTGATTTGAAGATTTAAATAATTAAAATTTGTTTGAAAACTTTTTCTTGCAATTCATTTCGCCTCTTAAATATGTGCCACTTGCCCCCCAGTGCCATTCAAGATTCTTTCAAGGGATTTTCACCCTGTTTGAGGGGATGAATATACATAAATGAAAATATGTATCTCGCGGTTTTACAGAAGACCGATACCAAATATTTCAGGAAGACCGTTTTCAATGCCCCACCCCCCGTATAATTCGAGAGATTTAAGACATGAGAAATTACTTCTAGGATTGCAATTTATGTATATTCCAGAAAATTACAGGTAAATATATTTGGAAATAGTCAAACAAGGTTCTACCTACCGGTACGACAGACTTCAAAGATTTGACCTTCAACCTCTTCAGATGATTAGGTATATTTTTATCGTCTTCGGGCGACATCAATGGCGACGAGGGTTTTCTCTTCTTACCCGCGTCCACATTTTCTTGGTCAGGTTTATGCAACCTTTTTATCTTCCCCATCTCAACCTCGCGAGCTATCAACTGCTTATTGAAATAAGACAGAGAACGGAAACTTTGTACGGGTAAATTTGGGTAGAAGACGATGGGAAGAACATCCGGATCTGTAAATTAATAAAAATATGTGAAGATAGAAATATCGAACTAATTTGCCAATAATAATAATAATAAGAATTCAAATAAGTACTTACAAAAAGTTTTAATTGACACAACCAGAAAAAAACAAAAAATGGATGTTTGTAATATATATATAAATATATGTATATATAAGATCGATAAACTCCAACACCGTTAGGCCAATCATCCACAAACTTGGCACTTCTCAGTATTGTTTTATGTAGAAGGTTTTTATGTAAAATAATTATGCAAATCAGCTGTGTAGCTTACGTAAAAATGAATTTTGTTGAAAAAATATTCTAGCGCAGTCGCCATTTTGAATTTTAAAAATTTCAAATATTATTAATAACAACAAAAAATATATTTTTCATTTGACCCACAATTTCTATTAAAATTTGAGTGAAAAACAGATCAAATAAATAAGATTCAACAATTTGTACCTAATTTGAACTCGTACACTCCATCGCTGTTCTTCTCCTGCGCATAATTGAGGTTATAGTCGATCATTACCTCGACCACACGTGCCAACATGAATTTTTCTTTGGCCGTGAACAGGTGCAAATTGACAGGTCTGAAAGGGGGCGATATGATCCTCGTCAGGAATGGAAGGATGTCCAGGATCAGGCTTTTCTGGTTCACGAACGTCTTGACCTTCGGTTGTAGATCCTTCTGCAGCTCCTTCATCGATGCTATATTGTTGGCTAGCTTTTGTCGTACCTGCACACGAATGAAATTTCATTATGATTATTTCAATATCGATCTCTAAGCACGCACAGAAATTGAGAAAAGAATATACTTATTAATACAATATCGATGATGGAAAACGTTCTTCATATTTCAATGTTTTACATGAACATTTCATACTAATTTTTTTAGTGTTATAGATTAGACCAGAGGTTCCCAAACTTTTTTTTCTCATAGACCACTTTGAAAATTTTGCTGGTTCCGGTGGACCCCCTGCAGCTACATTTTTACCATATTCCCAAAACTCGACAAAAATATGAAGATTAGATCTAACTATGGAAATTTGCGTTGCGGCTGAGTTGCAACAACGAATTAACAGTTTTCGAAAAAAAAGTTAGAATTTATTGGTTAATTAATTGATTGAATTGGTGGATGTCAAAAAATTGAAGTTGGCCAATCACAAAAGTGATTCCATCCAACTTTACTTTTTAGAAATCTACCCAAAGCACAAAAAACCAATCAATTCTCACTTATTTTATTTAGAAAACTTCTGGCCCCATTCGGAGTGTTTATTTTTTTATGCTGTATTTATTCAAATATGTAATTAATACAATATTAAATCAGGTTTACATTCAATGTAATATGATAACAGTCGTGACATAATTAGACTTAAAGGTTAATAACGTAACGTCACTTCTGCAATGAAAATCACAAAATGGTCATAATTTTAATGGGAAGAATGTTCTTGATGGATTGACTGCAAATTATCAATATTTGACTTCAGTTTTGTTAGAAATAACCGCATATCTGTTCTTTTTTTTGTTAAAAAATGGTAACGGCACTAAAACTCCTTTCGACACGATATGACGAGGGAAACGCTATTCTATCTTAAGCTTTTTCGCAGTACCCCACAGACCAGGATATTTTTCGGGTATTTCTGCCTACAGCTAAAATGTTTGATACCATTTATTAAATTTCGCCTTCAGCACTATTAGTGCTAAGCTCGAGTAGCTTCTCTTGTAATATCGCATTCTCCACTTCCGTTTCATCAAATGGATTTATGATCCATGGTGGTATTTCTATCGTCAAAATATCTTCAAAAGTGATTTTGCAGTCATCATGCAGGGAAAGTGAATGTTGAACGTATGATCTCATCGTAATATTCTCATCAAGGCATTCTACCTGCGACAAAGTACTTACATTTTCCGACACTGGCAAACACTATCATCGATTCACTTTGCTTTACTTTTCTTCTCGAAATTCAGGAAACAAATTAGTAACGTTGAGCATAGGCAATATAGTATTTATATTGGTAAAGAATCAAATAACTTCAAGCAAGATTGCAAGCAAGATAGGTGAGGTCAAGCCAACATTTTAGTTCTTCACTATCGAACTGATAAATATTCGTGGACCCCCGCTTACGAATTGTGAACCCCCATTATTTTTTCACGCCAACGTAGACCCCAGTCGAGTCTCCCGTGGACCCCTGGGGGTCCACCTGGACCACTTTGGGAATCAATGGATTAGACAGACGATAAAAAATTCCATATTTAGTTGGTATTATTTACTGGGGGAACTAAAGGAGCTGTCTTTTGTCCTTGAGATCCACCGATTGTATCTTTTTTGAGAATCGCAATTTCTTCGATTTTCAAATAGAAAGTGCCTGAGCGACGATATTTTTTTGTTTGACAAATCGTATTTTTTCGGAAAGTATATTTAGATACAAACGTAAATTAAAGTTTTCTTCGCAGGTTTTCTAGACATTGTGATGTGCACATGTTAACTACAAATGAAAAATTAACTATATTCTTGGTATAACTACAATGAAAACATCAAGCATTTAGATGATGTCATAGCGCCATCTCTTAAAATTTTAAGGTAACACTTGATTATCATCTATCGGTAACAATGTAAGTACCACAAAAATTTACTAGATGGCGTTACATGAAATTATCAACATGAGAGCGGGCAGGAAGCTAATATGAATATTTAGCGCATCAGGTTTGATCTTAAAACAGCTCATTCAACTTTTTTAATTTGAATAATATATGGATTATGAAGAAATTTGATACAAACAATTTTATACGTAGTGGAACCTTTAATAATTTAGCAATTGAAGATAGGTTGACAAAATACACTTACGTCGACTGTGGAAACTAAACATGGTTCGAAAAAATTTAAAAGAGCGCTCATCGCTTCTCGCATCCAAAGTTTTCCGTGATAAATGATAGGACGCAAACGAGGAAAATCGGGGGAACATTTTAATTTCTTCTAAACCTTTCAAGCCGCTCGCCAAACCATCTCTCATTCACCTAGACGGTCCGATAGCCATAACTCTTTGTTCATTAGCGTACGCGTCACAATTCGCATCAATCTTCGAACGGGGTTCCGTGCCGGGGGGGTCGAAGGGGGGCTCTCGCCGGTCGGAAGTTAAATCTTAAAATCCGGACCGTTTCGGAGTTACGGCGCTCGGTTCCGCCCGGCCGTAAATTCTTCGGACGACGCGCAGTCGAGTTCCTCGGTGATTTATTCCACTAATTCGGGACAGAAGCGACGAATAAATCTCTCGAAAGGATGGGGATGAATTCGTAATGGGGAGGAGATGGAATTTTATATTGTTTCGGCGAAGGTGCCCGCGGTCTCAAACTTAGGAATTCGGCGACGTTGATATTGGGTCGACCAATCGCGTCGTACGAAGCTTTAGGGCGGCCGGAGCGCGGAGGCGAGTGATATATACGTATTGACCGACGTTAATGCATCGGTCAATTTGGCAACCGATTGGAGGATTTAACTTATCGCTCGGTGAAAATTTTTGGTATAATCGAAATGATGCAAATAATTATCTGGAGTATAATTTCTAAATTATGAGTATATTGAGGCGAACGTGGCAATTTTTTTTCTGGAATATAGTTCAGAATTTTATTTAATTTATGATAAGGCATATGATATATCATAGATAGGTATACGAATAATACTGGTATCGAATTTCTCTGGATATACAAATAAATAAATAATATATATATATATATATATATATATATATATATATATATATATTTATATATATATATATATATATATATATATTTATATATATATATATATATATATATATATATATATATATATATATATATATATATTTATATATATATATATATATATTTTTCTTTATATTTATATATATATATATATATATATATATATATATATATATATAAACATATATATATATATATATAAATATAAATATATATATATATAAAAAAATATAAATAAATATATATATATAAATATAAATATATATATATATATATATTATATATATATATATATATATATATATATATATATATATATATATATAATATATTTATATACATATATATACAAAAAATTCCACTACCCCATTTAATTATGTTTCTTTATTGAAATTTGATATCGTCTTCCGATGTTTTGTTTTGAATGTTTATTTCGAAGAATGAAAAGCAATGTGATAACATAACCTTTCAAAATGCAACGATTAGTTGAATATCAGGTGAACCACACAATATTAACAAATCGGGAATTAATTTTTTATAAAAAAAAAATATTTTGTGACTATTTCCATAACAAGCGTGCATTTACATTGGTGTCTATATTGTCGTTTTTAGATTGAAATGTTTCAGCTGATGAAGGCATTTATAGCCGAAACGTCAAACCTCAATAAACAATGTGAAATATAAAAAAGTTAAAGTTTCAAACGAATCTAGTAAAGACAAGAATACATAACAATAATAAATTATCCACTTCAAAATAACACGTAATATATAATAAATAACCAATTCTCACTTCAATATAAAATTCCCCTAGAATATTTCTATACTTGAAAGAAGATATATTACAAAGTTTTTAATTCACAAACTGAATTTATCCGTCAATGAAACTAAGCATGCCGATCGCGTTGAAAGAATAATATTTGCTACGCTTACATTACGTTTTATTATTCTAAGACCTAGCTTTCTTTTCGCAGAGTGCCTGGAGTGTAACGTTTGATGAAAAACTTGGTTGCAAAAACAAAACCAAAATAGAAAAAGAATAAAAATTTAAAAAAACATTTTTATCATTCAAGAAAACTCGAGAGGATTTTGCGATTCCAATATTAATCCCATATTATCTAAATTCAGATGGACATCCAAAAAATACTGTCCCCGATAGTTACCCAGGCGTATTTTAAAAAAAAATAAAGTTTAAACTTTAAAATAAAACACACTTGGCTTAAGTTTCACGCAAAATATTTGGGACAGTAACCAACACATTAAAATAAAACTCAGTGCTTTTCATTCGTTTATACATAGGTTGTTCACTATTCCATTATCAGAAACAAATTTTCAAACCGAAGTTAATACAATTAAATTATTAGTCACCAATAACGGTTACAATGAAAGTCTTATCGATAAGCTCATTGGGAAAAACGAATAAAGTATCTGTTCCATTCAATATACCCTACGCAAACTATTAATGATGGACAAAAATACTTCCCAATAAATTATGTGCCGAATTTAAGTAGCAAAACTTGTAACAGGCTATCGAAAAATAACGTTAAAACAATTTGTACAAATGAAAGAAACTTGAAGTCATTCTTGGTCAATAATAAAGAAAAATCTGACATCGGAGAAAACAGTGGGGTTTACAAAATATTTTGCGACGAATGTCCTGCTTTCTATATTGGACAAACAGGAAGGAATATAAACATTCGTGTTGAAGAACATAAAAAGTCAGTTTTACAAAATAAGATACCACTGGCTTCTCCGAACATTGTATCAAATTCAATCATTTCCTGGATTTCAACAAAACCCAATTGTTGCATTCAGGCAACAAAGGAAAGCGCCTTGACCTTCTTGAAATTCTCGAAATAAGTTCAGCCCATAATAGTAAATTACCCCTTGTAAACGAACAAGTTAATATTCAGGTATAACCTTTGCTTTAGCCTGTTTTATAAAATAAGATGTAATTCTCCTGTAGTCAGTCTTGATAATGAGTTCATAACCAGAAACATGTCGACTATTCGTTACTGCTAAATACAGTATCTAAATATTTCTATATAGTGAATCATAAGCCAAGTGTGTTTTATTTTAAAGTTTAAACTTTATTCTTTATGATGTTTCACCAAGTGATGTGCGAGAATTCATTCTGTTATTAAAAAAAAAAGATAAATTTGAATAAAATGAGAGTTTGTTGTTTCTTAGTGAAAAGAACTCGCGTCAACATCTCCGAAATACTCAACGACAAACGAGAGAACTCAAAGAATCGCACAATGGCAGTTTTCCGAGCCAGTTCGTAATTCCCAAGTCATTTTCCACACTATCTGGACGTAATCAAAGGACGGCGGAGGCCCGGTTATTTTCCGAACAATAAAAATCTCATTTGGCCTATGAAAGGAAAATAAACACGAGGGTTTTCCCGCGTAGTCAAATGCGGATCTCATTTGGAGCCGTATAAAAAAGTTGAAAGAGTTTCGTCTTGCTACGTGTACATTTTTAGAGTTGCATGCGCGAAATGCAGAACAGCATTCGGCGAAGAATATCGCAATTGTGAAAATCTGTCGGCACCAACATTATCAACAATGTGCCAAAATTTTAATACTTAAAAAATGGAAATTGTCACTCATTTATCCTAACGTATAGCTTGGAGCTGTTTTTTGTTGCATTCAACAAAAAAAAGTGAATGCTTGACAAGCATTCACTTTTAATCAATATCGAGAAAACCGCCAAGCCCCTAAGTATATTCCTTGAAAAATTTTATATATATATATATATATATATAAATATCTATATATATATATATATATATATATATATATTATATATATAGATATATATATATATATATATATATATATAAAAATATGTATATATATATATATATATATATATAAATATATATATATATATATATATAATAAATACGTTGTGGTGCCGACGTCGAATGTCCTAACATTCCTCCCTTGAAGGATAAATGGGAATTATATATCAATAGATCTCAAGAAACTATCAATCAAGTACTAGGACATTTATTTGAAACTAATCAAACAAACCTCCTAGCGGAGCTGGTTATACGAGTTCACGAAACATCGAAATGCCTCCATATACCTTGGACGGTGTATGTTAGAAACATTAAGTTTTTTATCACAATCAATGGAAATGATAGACAGTCTGTTTCGCCCTTATATGCGGCTCATCAGTATCATCCATCCATCGAAAGTGATAACCAACCAAATATTTCTAACGGCCTTATATTTTCCTTCAAGTGACTATATGGCATATAAATATGACACAGCGCCAGCAGTCGGAAACAAATGAACCACATCTTACAGATAGATGAAAACATTTCGGCAACGTGAACTCGTACGTCCTGACACCCGAAGGTGGTTACTATATTCGCTAAGCAAGAGTAAAGTTGCCACATCAAATCGATGTAATGCAACATTTACACGCCGCCAGTAACAGCGCTCCGATTTTATCCTTTAAACAGGCAGCAAATGAATGGAGGCATTTCGATGTTTCGTGAACTCGTATAACTCGTATAACCAGCTCCGCTAGGATATATATATATATATATATATATATATATATATCTATATGTATATGTATATGTATATGTATATGTATATGTATATGTATATGTATATGTATATGTGTATGTATATGTATATGTATATGTATATCTATATATATATATATATATATATATATATATATATATATATATATATATATATATATATATATATATATATATATATATATATATATATATATATATATATATATATATATATATATATCTATATATATATATATATATATATATATATATATATATATATTATAATTAATATTTACGTTTTAGAGTTAACATGGACCTATTTCCTTCGAAACACTCACCGAATTTGAATTTGCATATTTTAAAATGCCATTTTAAAATTTTCGGTCCCGGCTCCTCCGCCATTTTGAATTAATATGGTTTTCAGCTATAACTTTTCTTCTAGACGTTATCACATACATTCAATTATAGTATCATCAACTAAAATACATACATTCGCAAAGTTTGAAAACAATACGACAATTTGATCTATGTTAAATTCGAGTCCTAGATTTGATTCCATACATAAGGGGGCATTCATTAATTACGTGAGATAATTTTGGCGATTTTTCGATCCCCCCTCCCTCCTTGATGAGATGTCGTGAGATTTCGCTCCACCCCCTCTCCCCTCCTCGAATCCCACGTGAGATTTTTTTTAAATGCGTATTTATTATGTAAATGTGCTCGATTCCATTAGATTTATTTAAAGAACCCATTTTCTATTTAAGACTAGTATTCAATATTTTCAATGACGTAGCATAGAATCACAATGAGATTTAACAATAAAATACCTAAATAGGAACTAATAAAATTTGTAAAAAAATATTCACTCTAATTCAATCAACGGAGACTCATGTATGATCTCTATTTTAACACTTTTTATTCCGCAATAACTTCAATGAAAAATTATGTTAGTTCAAGTAAATAAGTAATATTTTATTGAAATGTGGAGAATATAAAATTAATAATAAAACAATTGTTGTAATAAGCCATGCAGAATTTTTTTCCAGTGAAAATTATTAGTTCATCGTATATTAATTATAAAAGGTTATAGCATTATTTTTTATGAATCTTCCTATCGTACAAATTTTTATGAATCTTCCTATCGTACGGTATATGAAAAAGAAATATTCTTTCCGAAAAAAATTCATTTACTGTTAATAAATATTCATTAATAGTTAACGAAAGAATAGTTGTTAATATTTAATAAATGAATAAATTGTTTCCAAACAAATGTAATTTAATTGTAGGTAGTTGATAAATTTCTCTATCTCTCTATCTGTAGGTAGTTGATAAATTCTCTATCTCTATAAAAGTCGCGATGAATATTATTATGTATGATTTAGCCATATTTTAGTAGAGAAACATTTTTTAATTAATTTTGCTTGGAATTTAACTGTTTCTTGCGGGAAAAAAACTACATGATATTTGCCGAGACCACCCCCTCCCCCACGTAAGATTGAGTGAGATTTATCTCGACTACCCCCCCTAAAAACCTCACGTAATTAATGAATGTCCCCTAAATATATACTTTTTCATCAGTACAACTCACCAAAATGAACGATAAAGTATTTCAATAAATTTCAATCTACTTTGAAAGTATTAACAGAAATATAAAAGCATTTTTAATAGTTTTTATAAGACATTGACAGACACATCGACTTTTAACATCATTTAAATGGTTTTCTAAATTTCAAATTCCGTCATTTTTCAACTAAATAAGTTCCTCAGTGTTTCAAATATATAATGTTCTTGAAACAATGCCCTATGTCATATAACAGCCCATTTGAATTTCCTATATTAATCAACAAATTAAGATAAAAATGACATGAAAAAAACATTTCCATTTAATTCAACTTGTATCCCAAAAAAAATACGTCATTGAAGAAATCTCCTATTGCAGCCGTTTAGTTTATTTGAATAAAATCAATAAAACGTTTTAGATGTTTTCAGTTAGATAAAGAAATTGTTTATAACAAACGTTGCCTTAAATTGATAAAACTATCACTGCCAATTTATATCTCGAATATCCATACATCTAATTATCATTTTCCTTCGAGAAAATCTCGAATACTCGAGAGGATTTTCCTCGCTTCAGCCCTGTCGTGTAATAACCATTGCCGTGTACACAAAACAACTAATTACAAGAATGTATTGGATGAACACGGGTCCGGGGTGGATGTAATGAGTTTTCGCAGATAGTTTAATTATTCAGACGCTCATTAGGACCGACAAAAATGACGAGGAACTAAAATTTCCACGACGATCCCATTTTTCTTTTCAGCCGTCCTCCTTTATTTAACCGGTTTACTTTTCATATCCGCCCGTTAATCGTGAAAAACGCCAGGAGATTATATGGAATACTGAAGAGGGTCATTACGAGGGGGAAACGAAACGTTGAACGTATTTATTTTTTTTGAGCGAAGACGGCGTCTTATTTTTATACGGTCGAAATTATTTTTCGACACTTTCCGCGGATACAATGTACAGAATGATTAATTTGAATTCATAAGATCGTGAAACAAGAAGAACGGTGTCATGGGACACCAGGTAGGAACGAAGTTCCTTCGGATAATATAGAAGGACCACAATTTGCGAAAACGAAACATGTGCGTGTCGGGGCGCACGACAGAAGTGATAACTTATACTAATTCAAGTTGAAATAATTAATTTTGAAATGTGGGGCTGACAGCTCTTACGAAATTGTAAATAAAAAAATTTAAAAAGCCAGGAGTAACCTCTGGGATTCGAACCCAGAAATACGGCACACCAGGGCTCAGTACTTAGACCACTTGGTCGTCAACGCAATATAAAAATTAGACGCAAGAGTGTATATAACGAGAGGATAACGTATCGCCACGCTATATAATAGAATAGGGAGTTTTTGAGACCCTAAATTTACACGTAAATTACGTTTTCGGTTATTCTGAGCGTGCGCAGAAGCTTTGAAATTACCGAGACGGTTATTAACCGATAACGTACTACGTTATCAACGGGACCTTAACGTTCGCTTAATAAACGTCCGTTATATTCGCGGTGTTGACAAGTTTAAACGCGCTTGTGTTAAATTGTTACAAACTAAAGAAAAATAGACTATTTAAACTATGATAAGTGACTAATATCATATATACTATCGTGCTAATTCGTTCCAAACTTCTTCCTTTGTATTAAAAATTCGCAGAAAATGTTATTTCTTACTATGTGGCAACCATCAATCGAGTCTGCGATCTGATGTTTTGAGATTGACAGTTTCCGTATTTTTATTGGTTATGTCACAGTGCTATTTTGGTTTGTTTATTTGTGTAAATTGGCCTGCTAATTTTGATATTTTTTCAACGGTTTTTGTTCACTTGCCACGATAGTTAAAAAAAGACTACGATTTACAGATATGGAGAATCTGTTACTTCTTAGAGTGGTTCTAAGTAATAATCCATTTGAAAACCCAGATATTTGGTCAGTGATTCAGCCGCACATTACCCTTATAACAGGAAAATTATTTTCAATGAGAATAGTAAAATACATAAGCCTTCGATGCCTAAGAAATATATTTGCCCAAATTAATCACAATTATTACTACAAACTATTGCATTTACCAGTTGCTTTATGTCCAGACAATTGGGTTTGGTATCTGCAAAGTTTGGCATAACCGTGGCAAATCCTCTCTTTGAAAACGGAAACTTCTTTTCATCTCTTCAACCTCAATATTATACAAATCGAATCCGGGTATGTTTCCATCAATATTTTCACGTTCTTGTTCCTCTTCAAAGATGTTATGTAAGATTATACCTCTCGTTAAATTATGATCCACACCCCCGCGCCTGATCGCTATATAGTCTATTACATCTTCCATGATGATAATTTACCCAAAGAACGCTAATAATAGGTGAATGAAAATTGGAAAAATCACCCGACAAAAAATAATACAAGAACACAAGAGAGGTTATACTTATTTGACGTTCGCAATAAATTTGAATTCAAAAACTCTTTTTGGATCTTCAACCCGTTAATAACGTTTTCCGTTCTGCGCAAACTCAACATAGCGGTTTACGATAATTACGTTGACTTCAAATAGAAACTCAAAAACTCCCTAATATAAACCTACAATACGTAGTCATTATTTTATGGAACAAATTTGTAAAGCTTTATCTTTTCATTAAACCATATCTGATTCCATCGTAATCTGTTCTTCCATGCATATAACTTATACAAAATTATTTCGATGTTACACATCTGACGTTTTCGAGTTGCTTGTACATGAATTAATGAGTACATATAATCCATTGGCGATTGACGTGGCGTAGTGGGATCAGAAAGAGAAGGGATGAAAAAACGGAAAGAAAGAGGGAGAAAGAGAAAGGTATACAATATTCGCTTGTGTTAACTAAAAGAGTGACTTTCGTCAGTCTACTTCCGTCACACTTTTAGTCTCGCATATTTTTCAGTTTGGTCTGGCAGCGAAATCCCTATCTCCTCCAAGCCTGCCGTAAGAAAATTCGTTTCAAAAAAATTGAAATACTTATAGTTTTTTCTCATTTGAAATAAAGTGCGTATTTTTTTTTCAAGTAACTTTTTTGAGAGAGATTCTATTTTGAGAATTTTGGAATATTTCTCAACTTGTACTTTTTTTATGAGAAATCTCTCTACACGATTCCCTTCAAATTCATTTAACGTAAAATCGATCAAAATGCCATATTTAATCTTCACTATATTATAAGAAAGATATTTACCTCGTAGGCTTGGTTTGGGTATTTGATTTTCTGCCAATTGAGGGAGGAAAACTGATAATGCCAAACCACGAAGGCGTAAGGTAGATAAGAACTCAAACTGTAGTTCTGCTGAGCCATGATGTATTGATTCATTTTATCGCTGTAACAGAACCAATCCAAGGCAAGGCAGGTACCGTCCAGAGTGGAACCTTTAAACTGCATCTCTGAAAATATTGACTACGTTATTGTCTTTTATTATTTTAGAACTTCTAGGAATACTCTACAAATATATACATATATTCATATATACATATATATATATATATATATATATATATATATATATATATATATATATATATATATATATATATATATATATATATATATATATATATATATATATATATATATATATATATATATATATATATATATATATATATATATATATATATATAGGAAAAGGAAATCTTCATGTTAAGTATGAAAATATAATTTTAAAATATATCAAGGAGAATTATTTAAAAAACAGAAGTTCATAATGATCGGCATCTAGATTATTTTCACTCAACCTTAAGTGGAGAACGTTAAAAATATCGAAATGGCCACTGCAAAGGATTAAAGCAAAAGACAGGTGTTTCTTGAAGATCACATATCAATCGACTGAAATGACCAAGTGAATCTACCAACGCTTAACAATCTTAAAAGATCGAAGTACGTTGTTTTAAAAACGACGTCGTCCGTCTGAGGTACCAAGTTACACCTCTAGTCAGAGAACACTACGTCGCTGATATGCCTCTTCTTTTGTATAGGAAAACTCTTAAACACTTTGAATTTATCATACAGACATAGGCGTCGATTCCATGGGGCTTGGGGGGGGCCCGAGCCCCCTCAATAAAATTATTAGTTATATTATGCTTTGTAAAATCGCAAAATGATGTTGGTATTTTTCATTCCCTTCTCTCCAGAGGACAAAAAAATGGAGGGTTACAAATGTGCAGGCACCCTTGAGTCAATGTAACAATTCAAGACTTATTTCTTTTTACGTCTTTATTGCCATGCAATGAACCCAGTAGGGGATGTCAATGAAAAAATTCAATGCCCTCATCTAAGTATTTCTGATCTGAAAAAAATATTATAGGGATTGATTTATATGCGCAATGGAAGGCGTGATAGTTTTGCACACTTTTGGAATTGTGTTTGAAAGAAAATACTTCATAAGATGATGATCCTTTGCTTCCTCGGAATCGAGTATAATACCAAAGAAGAATGAAAACATCGAAGCCAGCTCCGCACACTTTCAAAACCCCGAAGGAATACTACAAGCCTCTTTACATTGAAGTTTTTGAAAAGGTGCAATCTTGCATTACTGAGCGGTTTGCATCGACTGGACTCACACAGGGCATTGCAATTGACCAAGAGTACTTGCTATTAGTAAACAGAGGTGAAACAAAGTTTGAAAAATCAACTGAGTTTTCAAAAACGACCTAGACATTGAGAGACTCCGCTTAAACTTGAATATGTTAGTCGATATCGCTAATAAAAAACAACTGGTCTCAAAAAAACATGCGCGATGTAACATTCCACAAGAGTCTGGAGTTGGAGAAATTTTATGTGAATTAGTGAAGTGCGTTAAGCTTCTCCAAGTAGTTCCAATCACGACGGCAACAGCAGAACGGTAATTTAGGATCCTTAGACGTCTGAAGTCATATCTCCCATCAACAATGGGACAGAAGCGATTGAACAACTTGGCTGTTCTTCATGCCCACCGAGATGATTTGGATGAATCGGATACCCGACAAGTCATCAACGACTTAATAATAATAATAATAATAATATTTATTGAGTCCAAAAAATGTTATCCTCCAACCACAAGAAAGACGGAGGGCTGAATAGACAAAAAATGGGGACGAGTCAAAAATACATTTAAATTCAAACAAGCTTAATCTAATTTTTAAATTTACACTTAAAATAACTTACAATAGTCTATAAACTCCTTAATACTATATGGTTCACAGTTCAAAATTAGTTTGTTAATTTTTTTCTTGAAGGCTCTATGTAAAGTAATTAATTGTATATTCCTTGGAAGAGTGCTGAAGAATTTAATTGCTGAATACTCTGTACTTTTCTCCCGAAAGGCTGAATTATGTTTTGGAAAGAAATAAGGGACTATCTGCCTTGAGTTGTTCTTATTCCTAAATTCCTCAAAGTAGTACTTATTCTTATGAAAAAATACTAGCAGCTTAAAAATATATAAACCATATACTGTAAGTATATTGTTGTCTCTAAATAGTCCACGACATGACTGTCTGTAACGTAGGATAAGAATTGTTCTCAATACCCACTTTTGCGATACAAAGATTTCCTGGATATAAGATGAGCCTCCCCAGAAAATAATACCATACGATAAAATCGCTTGATAATTACTATAATACAAGATTTTAAGCACATTCAGGTTGACCTGCTCTCGTAACATAAAGAGGGTATAAGCAATTGTATAATTTTTTTTTCTCATTTGTTGTATGTGCAAGTCCCATTTTAGATGTTTATCAACAACCATACCAAGGAACTTCACCGAGTCTCTAACAGGAATCAAATCAATCTTATTATTAATAACAATGGGATGACTAGTCTTAGATCTAACAGAGGAGAAAAGTATGGAGTCAGATTTATTCAAATTAAGTGCAAGTTTGCTGACACTACACCATTGTCTTATATTTTCCAAGATTATCCCTGACATAGAGAAGGCAGTTCCGATATCAGCTGATTTCACTAAAAAATTTGTATCATCTGCATACATAACTGGCTTACAATTTTCTATAGAACAAGCTGCAGCCAGAGAATTTATATATATATAACAAACAAAAGAGGCCCCAGGATACTACCCTGAGACACTCCCATACAAATTTCCTCTTCCTCTGAAAAGTAAGAAACTCCCTCATTCGTCAGAACAACCTTTTGCTTTCTGTTACTGAGATAACTTGAAATTAAATTTAGTTGTTTGTCTCTAATTCCACAAGCATTTAATCGTTGAAGCAATGAAACATGCTCCACACAATCAAATGCCTTTGACAGGTCGAAAAACAAGCCAATTGGAATTTCTCCCTTCTCCAATGCAATAATTACACCATTTATCAATTCAAAAATGGCTGTCTAGAAAAATCCCAATAACCTAGAGGCAAGAGTCTTCTCGAAAACCTTAGAGAAGGCTGTTAGCATACTGATTGGCCTATAATTATCGGGATCTCCAGATTTGAACTTTGGTTTAACAACAGCCATTTTCAAATTTTCTGGGAAAATTCCCTCCGTGAAAGAACGGTACATAATATGTGCAAGGGGACCGGCAATTAAAGAAATAGATCTCTTTATCACCTTCATAGGAATTTCATCCTGCCCATACGAATTTACATTTTTAAAAGACTGTACAACAGATATGACTTCCGATTCAGAAATATCGAAAACAAAAAATGATTTTTCAAGTTGTGGTATTGTGTCTACAGGTCTCGCATCGACTTTAGGTAGATTTTTCACCAGCGTCGACGCTATATTTGAAAAAAAATAATTAAATTCTCCTACAAGGGATTTTGGGTTTCCTTGTTTCATGGGCATCTCCTTAGTCTTTATATTCTTGTTAGTCAACATATTTATAATTTGTCATGCTGCTTTTGATCGATTCTGAGAAGTTAATAAGTAATTCTCAAAACAGGCCTTTCGCGCAGCAGTGATCGCCAGATCATATCGTTTCTTGGTATTTTTATATAAAACCCTATGTTCAGGATTAACAGTTGCCATGACATGGAGTATATCAAGCTGCTTTCTTAGAGAGACAATTTGAGGCGTGTTTCTGATTGATTTGAGAGTCATCTTCAGTAATGTAGTCAGACGTTCGACATTTGCACCTTTCTAAACACACTCTAGCCCTAGTATTGGTATTTAGAGCAATATAAAAAATATTTATGAAAGAGAGAATTAAATACCTACATAAATAATGTTAAATTTTCATTTTGAAAATATAAGTACTAGTTTAGTACTGTATTACTATGAATACTTAAATATGTTTATATTTATTATTTTATAATTAAATATTTTCAAAGCAATAACTTTGAGATATTGTTTTCATTAAATGAACCCTCAGCCTTATTCCAAGTAAACTGAAATTAGCTATTCCACTTATTAAAGCAAAGTGCTATTACTGTGCGACAGCAATATTTTATGTTTTTTACTTTAAACTTGATAGTTGAGGATTTATTTAAATATAATTTCAGTGTTTTCAGAGCTATGTATTCACTGATCTGTAATAATTGTATTGTATTGTATTTATTACCAGTTTTTTATAAAAAAAAAATATACAAAATACATAGCTTAAAGACTAATATAAATAGTATATCCTCACAGAGGTAATCAAAGTTACCTGTGTGTGAGGCCGGTAATTAAAACTAAACTAAAAACTAATATAATTAACTCTGAGTAACTTAAAAAACTAGGCTTTAAATATTTTCTAAAAATCTTCTTTAGTTTGTATTACAGTCGTCACCTGATGCACAATTAAATATTATTACGTCTAATATATTCTTTTAGCTGCTTTTTTCTTTTAATTTTATTTTCAATACTTTTTAGTTCATTAGGTAATGCATTAAAGACTAGGATAGCTTTGATATAAGATCTTTTTTTACTTATTTTTAATGTTCTTTTTGGCTATTGTATAGATTTATTTCTAGTTGCACTTGTTGATTTTGAACATAATTCTGATAAAGTTACATAATGATATAGTAGAGATTCAAGTGAAAATTGTTGTTCTATTGTGCAAGGTTGATTTTCATATATGAATTTTTTTTTGTTGATTATTTTTAAAATTCTATTCTGCCTTCTTTGCAGCAAAGAGATTTGCGTGGAATAAGCTCCATCCCAACCCATTATACCATAGTTGAGCACACTATTAAATAAAGCGTAATAGACTATCATTAACGTCTTATGTTGCATTATTTTTGATAACTTAAAAAATATAAAAACCAAATATTTTGTTTTGTTTAATATATAGTTAACATGCAAATTCCAACTCAACCTATAGTCTACTATTAGACCCAGATATTTACAACTTTCAACTTTCTTAACTTCTTGATTACTTATTTTAACGTGCAATCTTTCAGGTACATTATCACAATAATTTCCAAAAGTTACAAATACAGTTTTATCAATATTCAACGACAATTTATTTAAAGCAAGCCATATATATGCATATATATATATATGGCTATATAAGCATAATTATTTCTGTATTTTACGAAAATACCGTGCGGGTTTATGTTTCGTTTCGTTTTTCAATGCCAAAAAATGTATCACTCTAAAATGCTTACGAAAATTTTAAAACTCACTATTTTTCAAATTTTGGATTGATTGGGCCGATACTTGGTGTAAATTAATAAACATATTAAAACAATGGTTAAAAATAACAATTTACACATTTATTACACATAAATGTGTAAATTGTTATTTTTAACCATTGTTTTAATATCACTATTTTTCATCTAAAATTCAGAAAATTTCCTGCGGCAAGACCCCCAGTATGGGCCCCCCCAATATTTTTCATAAGTCGACGCCTCTGCATACAGATAGTATAGAATTTGTGAATAATTAAGACTAGATTATAAGAAACAGCAGTTAATTAAAAGCGGATATTATATTTAAAATATTATGAAAGAGTGAAATAAACCGGACTATGATGGTTAAGTGGAGGAATAGCCCTTGACTAAACTTTGCCACTTGTGTCCTATATGCGCATATCATATGACAGGAAATGTATGAATGTGCATAATGAAGACGTTTATTATTATTATTATTAAATATGCTTTCATGCAAGTACGAATGAAGGAATTATTCAATTTCACTCGAAGAAACATATCACAGACAAAGGAACTAAATAGTAAGTTTTTTTTCTATCAGAAATGACGTTTTACCACCGATCTCACCTTGGTAATTCTCGAAGACTCCTTGCGCCAGCCTCTCGTAATCGCCGAATGACTGTACGACTCTCAGGATCTTCCTCATTCTGGCCTTGTAACTCATGTCATAATCTTCGACTTGGTCTCCCTCGGAAGCAACCGGGGCGCTAAAACTTTTAACTTTGGACCTTTCTATGCAGAAAATGTCGTTCCATACAGAAAACAGGCCGTTCTGCATGTCTTTCTGACCTACGGTGGATTTGAGGATGTCCGTGAGAGTGATATATTTATTCTTTGCCTAGACGATACACAAATGCAGGTAAATAAACAGTATCAGTTTAAAATGACGAATCGCTAAAATTACATTTAAAGCAAAAAGACGAAACAGCGTCAAAATTATGACTGATAAACAAATATACAAGAACATCAACGATTGTAAAATAAATTGAAAGGGATAATTCATTGAGAATTAAAATGATTAATGCAGTTTACAAATATACTCACTATTACTCAAATCTGGAAATCTACATGTACAAATTACCAATGTAATAGTTGAGACACATTAAGACTTCCCAAATCGAGGAAATCAATACCTCACCTTAAAAAAATGCAGCACGCTCAAGCAGGATCTGATGTCGTTCTTCGACTTCTCCGCCAACACCTGCATGGCTCCGATGTCGGTCTTCAGCTGCTGCCTCCTCGCGATCTCGATCAACCTTTCGCTCAGCCTGGCCGAGGAGGTCGGCGGAAAGTTCACCATGAAAGAGATCTGCCTGAGACCTCTAAGCGCCGGCACGTACGCGTCGTTGCAGATGCAGATGATGGGTCGCTTGAGGACGTTGCCGTTGTCTTTGTCCTTTTTCTTGCCCTTGGACGCGGTTCCGGTCACGAACTTGACCAGAAAGTCGACGGAGGCGGACGGGGCTCCGTCAATCTCGTCGAATATGACGAGATTCGGTCGCTTGTGTTGATCGACCACGGAACGCATCTGCGTGGCGTTTTCCAGGGACGTTCGAAAGAACTCCAAACTTCGGTCGTCCGACGCGTTTATCTCTATTACGTTGTAACCCGCGTGTTTGGCCACCACGTGCGCCAAAGTGGTCTTTCCTGGAATAAGTAGTTCATTTCATAAAATTGATTAAGTGACTGCAGTTTCGATTGAAAATTTTATGAATTTAGTTTGAATTTCGACCAACGGGCGAACACTAGTTAAATTTTTTACAGGAAGGTTGAGGTCGACGCAATGAAAAGGGGATTTTAAAATTTGTTCAATGAGAATTTTCCAGTATTTTAGATTTTAAAACAAAATTAGTTATGAGAAGTCTTATGGAATGACTTTGAGGATTTTTCAAATTCTAAATAACTCCGCAACGGCTTATTATAGAGCAAAGGGAATAAAGGATTCGTGTTTTGGACAATGTTGAACACTTGGTGGATTTTTAATTTTTTTTTTCCGACTACTTACGTTGTTTGATCAAATGTTGAATGACCAGTTTACAATCATATATTTGCAAAATAATTTTTCAATAGTTGGATAAAAATGCAATTCTTTTAGTTTCTGGTTACAAAGCATCATTCAAGATTTATTTGTTTATTTATGCATAGTATACGATCACTTTTCGTTGAATATAACACCAAAAATCCACAAAGAAATTATATTGTTTATAATTCTTGAAGGCTATGGTAGTGAATAAGTCTGTTCGAAATATTGAATACTAATTCAGTGTTAGTATAAATGTTTTCGACATGCTGTTATATATAAATTAAATGATATATACACTGAGATAAATATTCAAAGCAAATTTTTTCTCGAAATATTACTCATTTAAATAATTACAAAATATCAAAAGATCAATCCACAAAAGTATATGTTGTATTATAAATTGTTATGCATTTCAATGGATGTCAATGTACTTAGTATCTATCACAAGGAATAAAAGCATAAATATTATTACAATATTTACCTACATCTGAATAGTTTAATAAAATACCAAATAAATATCTGCAAGAGAGAGCTTGAACACCTGTTAATTAAAAGAAAAATACTTATAATTTTCGACATATCAGAGTCCAAAGTAAATATTACTGATATTAAAAACCAAAGACATCACAATAAAACCATAAAAAATTCAATGTGAAGGTTGTGGTATTCATTAGTTGGTATTCTCATTTACCTTCAAGCATAAAACATAATTCAAAAATACTTTGATTTTACAGCTGCAAATAATATCAATATAAATAAATGAATTATTTTCATTTTTATTGAATCTTTTATTTTATGAATGGTCAAAAATGAAGTACCTAGTGAATTTTTCCTGTCTTCATAACTGTTGATACTATAAATCAACAAAAAGCAACGAGCATGAATGAAATGTACAATGGCAGGTCCGTATGATTAAAAAAATGAATAGATATAACTCACCTAAACCTGGCGGACCACACAGTAAAGCTACTTTTAAATGTGGTCGACCATCTTCATCAAGCCGCAACAGATTCTCTATATTAAACTGATTATTAAATTGATTTGGAGGTTCGATTTCTACTTTCTTCATTTTTGGCCTTCTGTGGAACACGACTTTATCCCACAATTTCAACCATTTTAACAGAACTCTGTTGATGTTCTCATCACTGAGCAACTCTAAGTATCTTTTGGGTTTATACAAATCTACCCACAAATTTTGATCTTCTCCCACTTCTTCTATTTCCATATCTGTTTCCGCTACTGTCTTTTCTGAATCTAGTTGCTTATTTAACTGAAAGTTCAAATACACTGAGCAAATATTACAAAATTCGTTATTTTTGAGCAATTTGAGACAAAAAAAATAGTCAATTAATGTTTTGAGCAATAAATATACACATTCATGTACCTAAATTGTAATCATATCTGTACTAAAACACACATTAGAGTCTCCACTATATAAAATATTTATTTTTCTTTGTGATGAATTTACCGAATGAAACTTCACCATAAAATATATTCCCTAAGTTTATTGATTGATTATTTCAAATCAATTTAAAATCTAAGCTCGAGAACTTACAATCTGCTGTGCCTTTTTCCATGTTTCCTTGAACATATCCCCCATAATGCCAACAAGATTAATATCTTTTATAACCCTAGCAATATCTTCTTTTTCATAGTTATCTGAATGGCACCTTACATAAAACTTTTCATTGTCATAATTGGTAACACCGATAAATGGATATGTTGGAACTCTTTTTGATATATTCAATTTATTTTTGTCATCGTCAGAAATAAGTGGAGTATTTCTACGATAAAGACGAGTATCTTTTTCTTGATTTATTTTACGTAATTCAAGAATTTTTTCTATCATCTCTAACTGTTCCTCGTATTTAGTGGTGGATGCTTTGGCCTTTTTTGTCTTTCTCTCATTCTCAAAAAGTAAATCATCGATGTCTCCAAATAATTCTTCAATTGTACGTTTTCTACATGGTTCTTGGCTGTCCTGAGTACTTGTAACTGTTTTTGTAACACTTCCATTTTGCTCTAAAGTAGAATCAGTTGAATTTATTTCATCAATTGGTTGAAAATCATTGTTGAAAGAAGAATCGAGAGTATTTACGTTTGTATCGGGGTCTTGTGATTGTGTAGAAAATAAATCAGACTGCGTTTTAACAAATGCACTCTTGGGTGTTCCAAAGTCTAAACTTTTCCTGGATATAGATTTGTTTGGTATTCTTGTAACTGGTTCATCGGAATCTACAAAACTTTGAATTATCCAATCGTGATAACCTTACTTAAACTTCAAGTTACCTTCTTGTTCGTTAAGTAGCTCAAGTTCATCTGCATATTGAAGTTCAAATTCTTCGTCAGAATTGGGATAGTCACTCATATTATTGTCGCTATTTAATTGATTTGAATATCATCCCACTATATATGTTTTTAAAATCCAATTTTCATTCGTCTTTTAGTTTGCCGCCGTTTATTCTCACAACTGTGGATAATATACAGATGCTGAGACCTCTGTGATTCGGTAGTTGATACAATAAAATATTACTAGTATTTTGTGAGGGTTCCGTATCACATTTCTGCTGACAAAATACTATTTATTGACTTAATTATCTTCATTCTGCTGACCTTACAGAGCATTGAACTATTTTATTCATATAGAAAGGAGACTTTTTTTTTTGAAATTCAATATTTCAATGTTATTTGTTGTTAGAGACATGTATGGCGACATCTATGGTTCAATAGTTAAAACTATCATCATTGTTAGCAGTTTCTAAAGGTTCCCTCGCACATATTAAGCAGATAGAATTCTTTTTACACTGACAAATTCCATGTTAGCTTACAGATGTCTTTTGTGTCAAAGAATTACTGGTAGGGAACTCTGTCATTCGTTACCTGAAACAATGAAAACTTATAAAGATTTTGTCACAGATTCACTGCCGACAGTGTTCTATTTATTAAAACAATTATATTGAAAGCTGCTATCCTGAAAATGTGGTTTTGTGGTGATGAAATTATGAAATAACGCATGCACTATATCAAAAAAAAACTATGTCTGCGAAATTCAATATTTTGTTCTTTTTATGTTAAGACATATTTGTGGCGACATCTGTGACTTGGTAGCTCAACAAGATTAGCTAAAATGATGACGTCAATAAATCTGTGGTAAGCAAGTTAATTTCTACCAAACATAATAATTATGAAACAATAATATCGCCAGAATGAGAAAATATGTATATCAGTTATAGGTAGTTTTCTCTGCATTTAGGCTAGATTCACATCAAACAATAGTAATTGAAATATTCTTAATAACTAATTTTTCAATCCACTAGATTTCAGTCCAAATTGATTGATATATCGGGCGGGGTCAGAAAAGAGTTCAATAATTAATAATTCTTCGAGGGTATTCTACTCAACGAACTCATTTGGTATTAGAGCATATAAATCCGGTCTCTGGCTGTCTCAACATTTGTGTTATTAACCAATTTACCGTTAATTGACAGTTATAAATTAAAGTCGTACTGTTATTGTTATACAACAGCCTCTAATAATTTGATGATTCAGAAGGCTCCTCCAGGCTTATTCAATTCATTCAGCAATAGCTTATTATAATGAACAATATTAGTTGTAGAAAAACTTCATCTATAACTAACACTGGGTTAGATCTTAGAACGATCTTTTTTGTCAAGATATTATAGAAGAATTCAATTGTAGCTTCTCTTTGAAGCTAAAATTTTTAAAATAATCAATTCGAATTGTTAACACATCACGCGGTAATAGCGGAGTTTTCCAACGTATGATCCAAGGAAAAAAACTAATGAAGACTGTCAACTAAGGAAAATGTGCTGGTTTTGGTTATATAATGCGTAACAAGAGACTGAGCATCCTGCAGATAATTATGCAAGAAAATATAGAAGTCAAGAGAGTGCCAGTGAGAAGCAGAATAACAAGGCTTCGTAATTTAGGTAATGGGCCTAGAAAACATCCATTTTATCAGTATACCATGTCCCAATTGAAAACAAATAACCACAGTAACGAAATTTCAAACAGTCCAACATCACATAATTTATCTCGGAGCTGTCACCAAATATCAAAATTCTCCCTGAACTAGTGTACCGAAAATCTTGCTGTGATGTCGCACGACACCCAAAAAGATCCCAACAAGGGGGAGGACAGTCGACGCATTGGGGTACTCACGAATAACCCCTTCCTGAACTTTATGAGGGATTTCCGGGGTAGGAACAGGAACCTGGACGTGAAAGAGCAAGTAATAAAGGGAGCCGAACAGTGGAGGAAGATGAACGACGTCCAAAAACAGCCGTACGTGGAGTTGGCAAGACAGGCCAGGAGACGCAAGGGAAGAAGAGGCTCGCATGGAAGAAGGAGGAGGAGGAGGAGGCACCGCTCCTAAAATGTATTGAAAAGATGCCTGTTTACCTTTTCAAATATGTGATTTTATGAAAATTTATGACGTAATTTTGGCAATTGTATTGTTATTGTTTTGATGGATATACAATAAATTTTTCATTTACATTATTGATTACTCTAATGATTCATGGTATCATCACAGATGATCTTGAATACAGACGAATGTTTTTAGGAAAAACTAAGTGAAAGATAGATTTGGGTTTGTATTAACAGATAGACAGACGACTACAGGTAAGAAGAAAAATGATTCACTTGATTATGTCCATGGTGTACTAGAATTTATGCATATATATATATATATATATATATATATATATATATATATATATATATATATATATATATATATATATATATATATATATATATATGAATTATTATTGCCAGTGTTGTATTATTCTTCATTTAACTTTTCTTAGCATTAACACGCCATTAATAAACAGCAAATTAATTTTGATCTTACGAAAGTACTGAGAAAGACATGAATTTCATGACAACTTTAAAAGCCTCCGATTATGCTAATGAAAGAAATTAAGCAAAAATACAACACAGGCAAAAATATCTTAAATATATATATATATATATATATATATATATATATATATATATATATATATATATATATATATATATATATATATATATATATATATATATATATATAGCCCCCTGGAAAGTGAACGATGTCGACTGTTGTGTTTATATTATAATATATATCTAAAAATTATCATTAGGATATCTGCTATTTCTGTGTTTATTTTTCAACGTACTTCAAATTCTCTCTGTTTATATTGTGTTTTTATTGGTGTAATTCAATTTCTGTTACTACTTTTATTAAATCAGTTTGAAATACTTAAACGTCAAACTGTTGTTAATTGAGACCAAAATTGAATTTAATTTAAGAATTGACAGTTCAGCCGAAAACTTTGCTGATTTGAAAAAAAACCAAACTTTGAAAAGCCGTATCTCGGAAACCATTGACCCTACAGTCAAAAAAAATTTCAAGTTTAGCAGATTCTATCTAGTTTGGAAAAGATGATGGCCATGGTCGAAATACTACTCCTTCATGGTCAAAATGACCGAAAACTGAAAAAAGTGCCCATAGTAGTTTTTGGGCTGGGAAACTAAGTTCCGGTGGCCGCCCTGAGGTCGAGAATTTGACCAGAGTGTCCTTATGTCAACCTAAACATTGTGTGAAATAATCGCTTTGATGTCATGTACGTGAGATCGATTTTGGATTACAATTTTACTGGACTGACTTGGACTATATGGTTGATTAACGATTTAGGACATAGTTTACCCGAATCCCGGGTAAAATATGGATGTCCATGATGTTAAGTGCTCATTTAAAAATTTTCCAGGTAATATACTATTTTACAAGCCTAATAACCATTGAGAAATATCATTAAACTGTAAGTCCACCAAGTTTAAAAAACCTATACTTATGACTCTGAAAATTCCAAAGGAAAGGAAACACACGTGTTTCATTCCTCCCTGAAGTATGTGTCAGGGAGGCGGGCAGCTTGAGTTTGGGATTAACATCTTCAGCCAGATCAGAGGATACACTTGTATGTACAAGTGCATTTAAGATAGGTGAGACGAAATATTTATGGAACATAGGAAGTGTGGGTAGAGTTCAGAGGATTAATACTGGCCCAGCATTCGCCTTATAAGTTTGCGAGCAGTGACTTACATTACCATGAGGAAACCTCTGAAAAAAACTCATGGTCCCGGGGTTTGAACCCGAGACCTCCCAAATACTAGCCAGCGTACGCTAAGTACTCGACTAACTAGCTTGGTAAAAATTCCAAATCGATCGAAATCCTAAATACCTGCATGACCGGCCACAGTGACGTAATCTCTAACTTGAATGGATGAACTTGCGGTCGCCTCGTTCCAATAATTTCGTGTGGCATACAAATCCGGTTTGTCCTCTCTTCATCGCACTTTCTTCGATGTGTCCTCTCTCCTTTATTCCTGACGAATGTGGGACTTAGTTTCAATGCATAAGTATTACTTGACCGCGTTGTAACTGTCTAGTTACATTTAATTCCGTGCGTTCTTTTCTGAGCAATTAAAAATTTCGCGAAATTGCCGGGAAAGAATAACTATCGTATGTAAGTCTGGTGAACGTTGTGGCCTTGAAACTTCTTTCCAGGAATATGAGAAATTTCAGTGGAGAATAGTATTAAAGTTTTGATGATCGGGGATTTTGAGAAGTGAGTATTTGAATTTGGAGTTAATGATTATTTTTATATAACAAAATTTGGCGATTAGGCGATTGAAGGTCGATAGGACTTTTCATCAAATTTGAATTTTTGATTTTCGAAGCCATAAAATACACTTAGTATTGGTTGAATCGTTTAAATATTTTCAGTGTATGAGTAGATGTACACCAATCATAATTTTGACAATATTCTTAAAGAATTCTATATAATCAATTTTCTGAAAGTAGTTTCTTGTTATTTTTCTAGAGTGCTCAGCACTGATGATATCATAAATGTTTGTTTTCACTATTCACCATTATAGATTAAGGAAATTCTTGTGACTGAACCGATACAGCTCATGACATTAGATTCAGAAGTATTTCAATCAGCGAATAACTCTACTTGATTGGATATATAATACATTATTGAGAACCATGACTCCTATAATATTAAAAAGACAAGAGGCGTCGTGAGAACGAAGTTTCCTTCACTTTATATTATGTATTGAATAGCAGGCTGGATCAAATGAATTTTTTTGAGAATAATTAAATGAAAAAAAATTAGAATGATTTATACTAGAATTTATATAACACTTTGAAAAAAAATAAACTATTCAAAATAAAGTTCAGAAAGAATTTAGTAGAACAAAAGCAATATTCTCATCAGAGCCATGTTCAGTGTAAGTAATATATTTTCTAATAACAATATTAAAATGAAAATAACAACTTTCTAAAATATATACCTATATTATAATGCAGAATTAACATAGGTATATAGGTATATATATATATATATATATATATATATATATATATATATATATATATATATATATATATATATATATATATATATATATATATATATATATATATATATATATATATATTATGTATATATAATTATATATATATATATATATATATATACTTATGATAATTATTTCAAAAAATGGCGCATTTCCAGTATTTATAAAATTTTGGGCTGAAAAAGACGAATATGAAGTCAGATTTTGTTGCTTGCTCACTTTTTTTTTCAAAAAACTAAACTAACCTGACCTATTCTAACTTTACTAACCTAACCTCCGAGTTCAAAGTATCGAATTGATGTAATACATTATATATTTAAAAAAATAGATGTTTTCCAATTTAAAATTCATCTAACTCATGAATTCGATATTTTCTTGAACTTGAAGGTTAGGTTAGAATAGGTCAGCTTAGTTCAAATTTTTGAAAAAAAAGTGAGAAAGGTACATCTGAGTTCATATTCGTCTTTTGCAGCCTAAAATTAGGAACTAACTAAAATATTATGAATTTTGAAAAGGCGACAATATAATTATAAGTATATATATATATATATATATATATATATATATATATATATATATATATATATATATATATATATATACTAGCTGACCCAGCAAACGTTGTTCTGCCATTTCAATTATTTTTATCTATCTATTCTTCTATCTATTCATCTATCTGCCGATGTATCTCTATCTATCTATCTATCTATCTATCTAGATAGTTGTCTATCTATCTATCTAATTATGTATCTATCATTCTATTTACATATCTTTCAATATATCTGACCCGGCAAACGTGATTCTGCCATATAAATTATTTTTATCTATCTATCTTTCTATCTATCTATCTATCTATCTATCTATCTAGATAGTTATCGTCCTTCTATCTATCTATCTATCTATCTATCTATTTAACAATCTGTCTATCATTATATTTATCTATCAATCTATCTGACCCGGGAAACGTTGTTTAAATTAAGTATTAAAATGGCTATTAAAAAATATAGGTTGTTGATAGAAGGGTGAAAATTCAGAGTGGTATGTATTTTTTTAATGCAACTCATACAAAAATAAAAATAAAAACTTTGTCCAAAAAATTATAAAAATGTTTTGGGTGGACCATTCTAATCACTTAGGGGTATGAAAAATATTTTACGACCTATTCTTAGACTGACTATTGTTATTTTCGATTGCCATCTTGCAACCCTATTGTGGATCTGTGGATAAAATTAAAAAAATGAAAATCGCGATGGAATTTTTATCCTAAGTCATGACAAAAAATCGACAAATGAAAATAGGGATTGATCGTACATTTATCATAAAAAAATAAAACAAAAAATTTTCTCTGAAAAATAAAAAATTAAAATTGAGGGGTGCACCACCCTCAACATTTTGGGGAATGAGAAATAGATTTTGTCCGATTCTCAGACCTAACCGATATGCACACAAAATTTCATGAGAATCGGTCGAGCCATTGCGGAGGAGTTCAACTTCTAACACCGTGACACGAGAATTTTATATATTATTAGATATATATATATATATATATATATATATATATATATATATATATATATATATATATATATATATATATACATAGGCGACTCCATGGGGCTTGGGGGGGGGGGGTGATTGGGGGGCGAGCCCCCTCAATAAAATTATTAGTTATATTATGCTTTGTAAAATCGCAAAATGATGTTGGTATTTTTCATTTTCCTTTTCTCCAAAGGACAAAACAATGGAGGGTTACAAATGTGCAGGCACCCTTGAGTCAATGTAACAATTCTTATTTCTTTTTACGTCTTTATTGCCATGCAATGAACCCAGTAGGGGATGTCAATGAAAAAATTCAATGAACTCATCTAAGTATTTCTGATCTGAAAAAAATATTATAGGGATTGATTTGTATGCGCAATGGAATGCGTGATAGTTTTGCACACTTTTGGAATTGTATTTGAAAGAAAAACCTTCATAAGACGATGATCCTTTTGCTTCCTCGGAATCGAGTATAATACCAAAGAAGAATGAAAACATCGAAGCCAGCTCTCCGCACACTTTCAAAACCCCGAAGGAATACTACAAACCTCTTTACATTAAAGTTTTTGAAAAGGTGCAATCTTGCATTACTGAGCGGTTTGCATCAACTGGGCCCACACAGGGCATTGCAATTGACCAAGAGTACTTGCTATTAGTAAACAGAGGTGAAACAAAGTTTGAAAAATCAACTGAGTTTTCAAAAACGACCTAGACATTGAGAGACTGCGCTTACACTTGAATATGTTAGCCGATATCGCTATTAAAAGACAACTGGCCTCAAAAAAACATGCGCGATGTAACATTCCACAAGGGTCTGCAGTTGGAGAAATTTTATGTGAATTAGTGAAGTGCGTTAAGCTTCTCCAAGTAGTTCCAATCACGACAGCAACAGCAGAACGGTAATTTAGGATCCTTAAGGTGCGATTCCGCAGAACGCGGCAGACGGCCGACAGCAGCGGCAGACGACCGACAGCAAATGCTGTCGGGCGTCAATTGCAGTCGTATAGATTCCGAAGCCGGCAGCAAGTTTTTTCGCATACTGCTTAGATACCATTTCAAAGTACAAAGTACAAGAAGTTACCTACAAAATGAGCTCTCGAACACCCTTCTACGACGAAGAGTTTTTCATCACTCCAACGATCAAGTTGACCGCGCGCGCCAATCGTGACCGCGCGAGCCGCGTGTCGTACTCTTATTGCTCGTACATTGCACTCTCTACGTGCAGTTAATAATTATCGTTGAATTTTTTCCTAACTAGAATTAATAATATGGTTGAAGGTGGACTTGTTTGTTTTTTCCAAGGAAAAACGGGAAGTCCATCATGGACAAACGACAAGGTCTGCCCTTGCTGAATAGTGTGAGACTCCTACTCACTAAAACCCTATAAAAATCCCAACTTTTGAATGTTCAGTGCTCTGTCATGTATGTGTGTGTATTGCCGTGTACTGTTTGATGATTTGAAGTGTCTCGATCATTAATTTACATCAAACAGTACACGGCAATACACACTCATACATGACAGAGCACTGAACATTCAAAAGAATGGCGAGAACTAGTGGATTTGCTAATGCCGGAGGCTTAGTAATTCGAGACAAATTAAAAGATTTTTTTTGTTCCCAAGTAGGTGAAGTATCTTGGCAGAGAAATATTGTAAACCGTACAGAATAGTACTAAGTTTATGAATAAAAATAAAAAAACTTACTGGTTTTATTGATTTCTCGAGCGATCTCTTTCATAATATTTTCTTTGATACGTGCATTTTTATAATTAGGATTTTTGCAATTAAATAAACAAGGGTGTTGAGATACTAAATTGATAAAAATTTCAGTTTCGTCATCTGTCAACACGTCCATGATGTCGAACTTCAACGGCAGTACTGTGTTTGTGCGGGACTGCCGTCTGCCGCTACGCGTCAAAAAATGTCGCGATCTGTTGCGCGGCAATTGCAGTCGTATGTCGGAATCGGTCCCATAGAAATGTATGGTGCAAAGTACTGCCGTCTGCCGTCGCGGCAGATGCTGTTGCCGTCTACTGCTGCTGTCTGCTGTCTGCCGCGTTTTGCGGAATCGCACCTTTAGACGTCTGAAGTCATATCTCTCATCAACAATGAGACAGAAGCGATTGAACAACTTGGCTGCTCTTCATGCCCACCGAGATGTTTTGGATGAATCGGATACCCGACCAGTCATCAACGACTTAATATTCAGTAATGTAGTCAGACGTTCGACATTTGCACCTTTCTAAACACACTCTAGCCCTAGTATTGGTATTTAGAGCAATATAAAAAATTCTTTATGAAAGAGAGAATTAAATACCTACATAAATAAATTTTTATTTTGAAAATATAAGTACTAGTTTAGTACTGTATTACTATATTACTGTATTAGTTATTTTCAAATACTTAAATATGTTTATATTTATTATTTTATAATACTTAAATATTTTCAAAGCAATAACTTTGAGATATTGTTTTCATTAAATGAACCCTCAGTCTTATTACAAGTAAACTGAAATTAGCTATTCCACTTATTAAATCAAAGTGCTATTAGTGTGCGACAGCAATATTTTATGTTTTTTACTCTCAACTTAATAGTTGAGGATTTATTTAAATATAATTCCAGTGTTTTCAGAGCTATGTATTCACTGCTCTGTAATAGTCTATAAGCATAATTATTTCTGTATTTTACGAAAATACCGTGCGTGTTTATGTTTTGTTTCGTTTTTCAACGCCAAAAAATGTGTCAGGCTTCTCAAGTTTCCCGGAGTGTCGAGTTATCGAGAGTTGAGGTTTCCGTGTTCTAATGTTGATCATATGACTCTAAAATGCTTTAAAAAATTTTAAAGCTCACTATTTTTCATCTAAAGTTCATTCAGAAAATTTCCTGCGGCAAGACCCCCAGTATGGGCCCCCCCAATATTTTTCATAAGTCGGCGCCTCTGTATATATATATATATATATATATATATATATATATATATATATATATATATATATATATATATATATATATTTATTTATTTATTCGAATTGTTGTTGCCTGTGAACTATTTCTAATCTCTTGATAATTATTATCAATAACAGGCTTGTTGAATCTTAATCAACTTTTTAATAAAATCGAGTTTTTAAGATTCAACAAGCCTGTTATTGCTAATAATCAAGGATATATATATAATATCAAGATATTATATATATATATATATATAGTAAACTATAAAGAATGAATATTACATAGTTTTCAATTCAAATATTGAATTTATCAGTGTCAAAGGATCGCCTTTATTACGCTTACATTACGTTTTATTACTTTCACTCCCACATTTAATTCGCCAAGTGTCTTTAGTGTAACGTACGATAATAAACTTGGTTGCGGTAATGCCGGTAATATTAGTAGTACATTTGTTTATATCATCTGGAGCATAAAGCAATCAATATGAACATTAAATTATACGTGAATTTTCCTTGTTCGTTATGGAAACTTGCACTATATGATTAAAAACAGTCACGTTAATTTACAACACGCTCAAAAATAATATATTTAAGTCAATTCCAAAGTTCAAAATCTACCATCCATTTAATTTTCAATTTGCGTATTTTTCGAGTATAGTTTTTGCGAGAGATGGTGAATAGTTAACATTTAATTTTGGTAAATGGTAAATGTTATTCTCAACGAGGAAAATCCTTCATTTCATTGGATGAAATGAAAAAATTAGCCAATGTGCAATTAAACTGTTATTAGTTTTTATTTTTTCTTACGATAGTGTCTAGTTTTTCAACCATAATTTAATCAATGTAATGATTTGTGTGTTTATGAATGAGTGAATGTGATTTTGGATTCATTTTGGTTAGTTTTGAGGATGAATATTTGAGTGACTCAGATATGTTGATAAATTCTGCGGCATTATCAGTTAGTTATTGATTTTTCGATGAACTATGGAAATGGAGAATGTCTCAAATTTGTGTCGTATGTATATTTATGTTTATTTTTATTGTTATGTTTTTCTGAATATTACATTTAATTTCTTGTTCAGGTTACATTTTGCGTGTATAATTATTAAGTATATTGTGTATCAGTGCCGGATTAAGCCAGCACGGGGCCTGTAGCAAATTCGGCCAAGAGGCCCTTGGTTCGCTTTAGGTTCTCAAGTTTATGGTATTAAACTCAGATTAGAGAATAAAACCGAAAATGTGTGACAACCCGGAGCGGCTATATAGGAACACGAATATCTGTGCGTGTAATGATACCAGTTTTTGAAATAAAGTTCCTATATTTTCTCATTACTTTTACAAATCCAACTGGTTGGCTTTTTTTTAACTTTGCTAATAAAATAGTTCGTATATTATTTTAAATATTCATTAGGTACAATCAAAGCTACATACACACAAAATTCAATATTCATGTAAGTAAATGACATCCATGGTACTTGTGAAAGAGCTATTTGAGCCTAAGGTCAGAGTTAGCTGATTGGGGTTGATCCATGAGAACTGACAAGAAACTTCGACCACTCTTTTTCATTCGCCAGGGGGTCATAAGTGTTGGTGTTACAATAATATGGTAGATTGTAAACTGATGCAACGAAAATACAATGCTAGACTAACATCTTAAGAACTTTTTACAGTTTTTTACATTGTGCCAAATATAAATGTACATCAAATTATAATAGTTTGATAGTCAATAGAATCCTATTTTATTTGTTCGGGCTTTACGACCAGCTTTATAGATGACAATACTAGCGAATTCCCCTGTTAGTTTTGCAGTGCTACAAACTTGCGTGTAGTGCAGTGCAAGCAGTGTTGTTCATAGCTGCACAATTGTACACTTTGACGCCCTTTTTGAACTTAGAGTGCACTGCAGCACCACTTTACTTATTATCTTCAAAAAGTGCACCTTTTCATTTTCCTTGAAACTTTATAACAATAATTTAATAGATTGTACTCAAAGATGAAGAAATATAAAATCAGTGGAATGAAGTAGAAGAAAATATTTAAAATCTGTGAATTAGTGTCAAACCGACAATTGACAATTGTCAATGTCATCAGTCATCATCTGTTATCAGGTTAGTATATCTACGGTTGTATGTGTGTGCCAAAGGGCCAAAGCAGATGCACTGATGAAATTGAGGCCAGATGAACCAGCACTTTTTAAAAACTTTAGATCGAGAGCTCTTAATTTTTATATTGAGTTCTGTGGCCAATTAAGATCTCGATTTCATTTTAATGATCCCCACCTTAAATTTGCTGCAAATTTTATACCAGAAATAGCATTGAATTCAATCAGTGAATTCATAAATTTTTTTCCAAATATAGAAATAGACATTGAGGCTGCTAATATTGAGTGGCAGCTTTTGTCAGAAATTAGCATACCACAATGTACTTCGAATATGGACCTTACGGATTTCTGGTGTAATGTAGCAAACACGAAAAATTCTTTGGGGGTTCATATGTTTCCAAATTTAATGATTATCGTGTCAACTGTGTTAGCTTTGTATTCGTCCGCAGCAGCTGAGAGAATATTCTCAGAATTAAATAATACCAAAACTGCCCTCCGAAATCGACTCTTAATAAAAACTTGTTCTGCCATCATCTTACGGGTGAAAGATAGAATGAAAATGCTGCCTGAAAGGTCATTAGAATGAAGACCTGATAAAACACTTTTAAGTTATAATCTAGGTTTTTTAGAAAGTACCAATTCCGAAATGTCTGTTCAATGTGATAATGCAAAATCAGTTTTATTGTTTATTATTTTGTTCATTTATTTTATTCCGAGTTTAAGTTTTGTTGCATTTTATTTTTTTTTTCACTTTTTATTTCTGTTCCACGTTCGTTGAAATATATATTTGTTCGTTGTGTATATATATTAAATTAGTCTAATATAAATATATATTATATATTCAGCCTTCACCGTCTGAATCATAAATGAATAACCTAATTCTTTGTCTATGATCTGATATTTTTTCATTCTATTCATTGCTCTATGGTTTGTGTTCTGTGGTGCACCATTGACATCTGAAGTGCACTTTTCATCTGACAAATAACGCACCAAAAAAAACGACCCTGGAACAACACTGAGTGCAAGTAGTACAAACACATAACTTGTGCGGCCAGCGCTCAATTTTTAGAAATGCGGTACAACTTTGAATTATTGCTGTAGATTTTGACACCAACGTTTGTCGTGGTAGGTATTATACAACCTATACCTTTTTTTTTTTTTTTTGGCGAGAGGGAAAATGCTGTTTGCGCACTACCCGGGTATGTTGTTCTACCGGGGGTGTGTGGGACATGCCTAAAATACCCACTAAAAACCCTCTCAGGAACACAGACTCACTGCCCATGTGGACCTGGCAGCGCTTCTATGTCCTTCCGTTTCATGAAAACGGTGCGGAACATAGTCATATGACCACAAAACGTCACACCGCATCATCCTTTGTGATTAGCTTCCAGTTGCCTGTAGACGCTCCTGCTCTATTCTGTCCTCTTTTTCCTTTTTTTCCATAATGGATACAATAAAAACATATAGAATTCTCCACTGCTCTGGGTCTCTTAGCATGGTATCTATTATATTATCTGCTGTCGGTGTCCTTCCAGCTGCTTTCCAGGTGTTTCTTCTTTCTGCTGCCCATCTTCTGCATTTGAATACTGTGTGCTCAGGGGAGTCGACTGCCCTACATCGCGCGCACTTGTCTGTGATTGACTTTCCGATTTTCTTCGTGAATGTTCCAAAGGACCCGTGGCCCGTCAGGAACTGCGTGAAGTAGTAGCTTGTTGTTCTATGCTTCGCCTCGTACCACGCATCTATGCTCCTGACGAGCCGCCTTGTCCACTGTGCCACATCCCTTTCCGCATCTGTCCATCTCTTCTGCCAGTCTTTGATGGTTCTTCTTCGTGCCATTCTGCGCACATCTGGTAATTTGCCATTTCCCACGTTACACAAGAAGTCTCTTTCTGCGACCAGCAGATCTATGGGCGGAACCCCCGCCACCACCTGTGCTGCCTCTGCCGATACCGTGCGATATGCGCAGGCCACTTTTAGTAGGGCCAGCCTTTGTGCCCTAATCAGCGCATCCCTGTATTTCCCAATTTCAATAGCGTTTCTCCATGCCGGTGCCGCATATAGCATTACACTATGTGACACCGACATGAGAATTCTTCTTCTGACGTACGAGGGTCCTCCAATATTTGGCATCAGTTTTCTCAAAGCCTCTAGCTTAACTGCCGCTTTCTCCACCGAGCTCAGCACATGCGGACCGAAGGACAGACCCCTATCTATAATTATTCCAACGTACTTCACCTTCCCCGCTGATTCCTTAAGGACCCCTCCTACATTCATCTCTATGTGTCTTCCACCTCGAGGCGCTTTCAGCATCACTACCTCTGTCTTCTGGGTGGCCACCGCGAGATGTCTGCTGGTGAGCCACTCAACAGCCTTCTGAAACGCAAGAACTCCCTTTTCCGCCACAGTCTCCCTAGTAGCTGCGGTAATTATCAGCGCCAAATCGTCTGCATAGGCCACTGGGGTAACATCTGCCGGATAGTCTAACCTCAGGACCCCGTCGTACATTATGTTCCACAAGGTCGGCCCCAGCCTACAACCTATACCTACGATTTAACGTGACGAAATCGAGTTTTAGATTTTCAGGTGTGAGTGGAGCATAGCCTAAGCGCTTCGCGTTTAAGGCATGCAAGATATTTAACGCTTATCTAAACTTATTTTTTTACTGTCAGACAGGCGTTGGAGCGCGGGGACCCCCAATTCGCGGGGCATTTGCTACTCTTGCTACGTGGCTAATCCGGCACTGTTGTCTATTGAGTACATAAAATAGATTAATTGGAATGTAAGCAGAAAACAAATTTTTTTTCAAATGAAAACAAACCTACGTTCTCGAAATTTTCAAATTACTTGAATTGAGTATTATTTTTTTATTTCAATAAACAATTTTAAATTTAAAAATACAAAATTCTAAATATGTAATACCACATCTACTTCAACACTATCATTTTTCCTGAAAACACATAGTAGTATTTTAATTTTTTCATTCTGTTTATTATAGGGACAACAATAATTATCCTTGTTTAATTATGTTTATATGATAATTTCCAATTAATGATACCAGTTTTTAGTTTTTATTATAACTTATAACTTTTTTTAGATCAAAGTTCAGAAGTATGAATTCCAAGGTTCTAAACTTATGTTTTCAGTTTTCATATTTCAAATCCATATTACATGAAAAGTTTCTAATACCTCATCATTATATTCATTGTGCGTGCTTTACACTACTTGCTTTTATTCATTCTGTTTATCATAGGAACAACAATACATCGTGTTCTTCATCAGGCATAGTAGAACGTTTACCCATTATTATATTCATCTGTTTGAGTCACTGGCTAGGATTTTACAACAATTGAGGTTTATATTCCAAAATTAATAGTTTTTCCAGTTAGTGATAGCATTTTATTCAGTACATCAACAAATAGGTAAATTCAGAAATCGTTGTTCAGACATTAACTTCTATTATTTAAATTATGAAAATCAATAATATAATCTAGCCTATCCGAAATCAAACTTCTTTCATATACTTCAGTGTAAAATGTATATTTCAACCTGGCAACACTGCTCGAGTTGCTCTCATGTCATGTCGAGATTTAATCCGGCTCCCGAGTTTTATCTAGCACACACGTACTACAATGATTGCCTTTACTAGGTTGTCACAGTATAAATACGTATTATTCCACACTATTCTAATTGAAAAAGTGATTAATAGAAACCTATGACTTATCTTTAAAGTTATTCCGTATTCTTTGTAATTTAACAAGTGTATAGATACCTTTATGCTGTTTGAACAAATCCCTTGCAATATGCAGATAATATAAAATGGAAATTATCTTTCAACCAATGTAAATATAAAATTTCTAGACGAGTCATCAAAAATTCAACACAAATATAAATATAGTAGATAACAGTACTATTTCGTTCAAGTAAATTGAGACACATTTCAGATTCTCAAATCGCTGAGTCTAATGATATTTTAATGAACTCTGTGCAAGAAGATAAGATATGAGTGTTTGTGAACTTTCGACCCCAAACCAAGATGTTGAATCTAAAGAAACCAGATTGACCGACGATTTCAACGGATGAAGAGAAGAAGTAAAAAGAACAATCTAAAGACTAGAACAAAAGATAAATAAGGAATATATAGGTGATATTTAAATTCACCATTATTGAAGAAAATAAGTACAGATGAAGAAGAAACTAGCCGATATGTTTTATAATACTGGGTCGCATTTAATTTTTTATATAATGGTGGTATGGATTTTGGGAACTTGCTACGGGTTTGTTTTGTTATCGTCAGCTGCTGGACACAACGGGGACGTGGAAATATTCAAGCCTGGTGAAGAATTGGTTTATAATCTACATTCTACGGTGCTCCTGAACGAAAAAGATGGAAATTTGAAGAACGTTGGTTTTTTCACGTCGGCGAAGTTTTTGGTGCAGGTCGTGTGGGAGCATCAGAACCAGAGGATATTGAAACTGAGGGTGAGTTGAGATGTTTCCTTCAAAAGAAGATGTTGGAGTATATAATTTTATCAATAAGTACGAAAATGCCATGTTTAATGGTGAATTTGAGAAATCTTCGGTTTAGGGGTTTAGGTGAAAATATTTCTTGTTATTAAACAGATATTAAAAAGCATTTAGAGGAAAATATTTTCAATCATTTTCCAGAATTGTAGATTGAAATTGAAAATAAGAGATTAAATTAAATCTAGACTAGTTTTTGCTATATCCAATCATGAAAAATATACAAGTTCGCCATGGTCAATTTAATATATTACATAACAAGGAAAATTCTTCACTAATTTTAAAAATTATCAAACAACCTTTGAACGTTGAATTTTCCTTATAATTTATCATACCTATATATATAATTTAATATATATATATATATATATATATATATATATATATATATATATATATATATATATATATATATAGATATATATATATATATATATATATGTTAAATACTGGGGTAGATTACACAAATAACGTTCCATACGTTAACAACTTGTTCATACGTTCAAGCATACACGACGATCTTCTCTTCTTGACTTGACTGTCCTCTCCTGCGCAGTAGTTTCCTACTGCTGCATTGGTAAGGCGCATGACTGCTTGTACCACTCGTCCGTCCTGACGTAACAAATGATGGGGAGCGTAAAGGGGGTGTATAGGGATACCGTTAACATATATGTATATATATATATATATATATATATATATTTATATTTATATATATATATATATATATATATATATTATATATATTATTAATAAAAACTTTGAGAAAGCTAGCAGCTTTCAAATTAATGTTATAGTTATATAGCCAAGTATTTCATTTGGATTATTAAAAAAAAACATGTACGTAGTAAATTCTCTAATATTATTTAGTTCGTATAAAATTTACTTGAGTTGCGATCATTACAGAATTAAATTAATTTTTCACAAAATTGGTTTTTGAGGGATTATAGAATAAATAATTGTAGAAAGACAAAAGTAAATCAATTTTCTTATTTCTCAATCTTTAATTATCTTATAAAATTCTTAAATAATAGAAAGAGAGAACCTTTGACACAAATTTCATATTGAAGTGAACAAATTTTACATATTTTCAGTTAAACGATCCCAAACTCCATGTGAAATCCAGAAAAGCCCCATCTCCAGACGGATTCGTATACCACACTTCAAAACTACAGGAATTCACGAACAAACCATTCTACGTCCATTGGAACAACGGAAAAATAACGAAAACTCTAGTCAATAAAGATGAACCGAAATCTCTTGTGAATCTCAAGAAAGGAGTAGCGAGTCTTTTACAGGTAAGAAAGTATATATTTCTCTAATAGGCTCTTGCACCGTATATTTTAAACTAAGTTTAATGATAAACCGAGTTTAATTTGACATTTTCGCTTGTCAAATGTCAAATTAAACTCTGTTTATCATTAAACTCAGTTTAAAATATACGGTGCAAGAGTAAATAAAATACATAAAAATACCAATAGAAAAGAATGAATCAATACAATTTATACAAAAACTGAAAATTATTTTGAGGTTTTCCAAGCTCAAAATAAAATGTTCGAATTCAATCGAGTCTTCGAGAAGTGCAGACGTGTTTAGTAAATTACTCTCCAACAGCAATACATTAATTGTGTTCCAGGCCGAAATTAAACAATTATATTCCACACAAAGTAAGTCCGTAGACTATTATACTGTAATTGAGTTCCTTTTTTTCGGTTTTTTTTTTGTAACGGTCTTTGATGAATGGTGGGTGTATTTTTCCATATTATTTGATCAATTATTCAGTTTATTTCATATATTTACATTTGAACTCTCTCGCTGTTACGCGAGATTTTCCGAAACTGGTTGACCTTGACGGCCCCTTCCTTTCTTGCATGGTGCACCGCTTCAATTCAGTATTCATCTGTCATCACTTCAGTAATCCCACTGCGGTTGTGGAGGGTACAGGTGGCGGCTTTCCTTCTCTGATCTCGGAACTCTCGCGCATTCCCTTTTATTTCCCTACATATATTCCTATCAACCGTGGCCTTCCATCTGTGATAAGTCTTCTTTAACGGCCCATTGAAGTGAAGAGTCTAACTGTCATCCCTATTCCTTCACCCTTATTATCCCACATAATGCCACGTAGCTGTACTACCTGCAGAAAGCAGATAGGGACATCTCAACTATCTATTGCTTGTGCAAAATGCCAAAAACATTTTCATGCTGAATGCGTTGGGCTCTCAGTTGGCGGAGTTGAATTTTCTGAAGATGCCGACAAATGGGTATGCCTTTTTTGTAGTTCTCAGGAGAGGAGACTCCGTAGTAATTATTCCAGTTCTGGGCTTTCTTCTTCGCATCCAGCTCAACATTCTCAGTCTCAGGATAGTAGCACGCCTTTTACATCACAACATTTCAACACTCTTCTAGATAATATTCAAAGGGTAGCTGCTAGTGTTGAACGTATCGAAAAACGCCAAGACGACCTCTTCAGCCAATTGGCAAAAATTGTACTGCAACAATAAAGGAACATAGTGTTATACTCACTAAGCATCAGAGCGCGATAGACGAATGTCAGTCGGAAATTGCAAGTGTATATCAGGCCACCTCGGCACTGGGCGAGAAGGTTGCCACCATTTCTTCGAAACTAGATACTGTTTCATCGACTTCTTCTAATCTTTCAGACCACGTTGACATGACGGAAATTCTGAATCGTGTGGGGAAATCTCACAACCTCATTTTATGTAATATCCCTGAGAATGCTGACGCATCGCTCGACACTACCAGTGTTCGTGATATTGTGGAACACATTCAGCAGGGTGCTAGTTCCACTCTCATCGGTTCAACTCGATTACCATCCAAAAATAATAGTAAACCAGGGTGGATTAGAGCTACATTTTCGTCTCCTGATTATGTTTCGGCTATTTTGAGAAATAAATCTAAACTGAAGGCTCATCCTGTGTTCCGTCACGTAGTAATTTATGATGATGAAACAAAAAAGCAAGTATCAGCCCTTAATTCTCTTCGTGCCGAGTTGAGGCGCCGTCAACAAGCAGGTGAATCCAACCTAACTATAAAATATATACAGGGTATCCCAAGTATAGTTCCTTCTTCACCTCCTCCAGCGTTATCATCAAAAAACTGAATAATCTCTTGGTTTGGCCGTTGCTTTACACGAATATACAATCACTTTCTTCCAAATTTTCTGAACTATTGTCCATTATTCAACTACAGAAACCTTTCATTATATTGATAACAGAATCCTGGCTCCATCCATCGATTCCAAACGGTGCATTCGACATACCTAATTACACTCTTCACCGAGTTGCTAGTACCAGCACTCCTGTATTTACTTGAGCCAGGATATCACCTCATCGTTCAAGGACAGAATTTTACACTTTTCATTGGATGCATTTATCGACCTCGTCCTTGCTCTGAAGATACTCAATTGACTGCTTTCCTGTCCGAGAGCTCCGAGAAATATAACAACTTGTTCATAGCTGGAGAGTTCAATTGTCCCGATCTTCAATGGCCTGTTATTCAGCAACCCTCACCAAACGCGCCATCGTTCCCATATGCTGAACTGCTAGTTCTTCAACCTACCAGGTATTCAAGAGCTCTCTGGATAGATGGTCTGAACTTCATCGTTAATAAATTTAATTTCGATTTAAGCTCATTCGATTTGTTACTCAGTTTATTTATATGTTTGTATCACTTCTCGAATTCTTTTTTAGTTTCAATTTTATGTTTATATTTTTGAGTTTATAGGTAAACCTCAACTCTCATTTTTGTAATAATAATAATAATAATAATAATAATATTCAAACAACAGAACCTTCTTGTTCTGTCTGAAATATACAGGGTGCTCCTAAATACCATATATATATATATATATATATATATATATATATATATATATATATATATATATATATATATATATATAAATATATATATATATATATATATATATATATATATATATATTACATAAAGTGAACAAGGAAAATTCTTTAATAATTTAAAAAATTATAAAACAAATTTCCAAGGAAGCTGGTTATACGTATTCAGCAACGCAAAATCTGCATTCACAATCGAACGGTGAATTATAGAAATTGTCAAGTCACCCCGACTGCATACAGCTGTTTCGATCCTATTAGATCTCATCAGTGCAGCTTATTTGACTCAGAGTGAATTAACAAAACAATACAAATCGTGGTCAGTAACACTGGCTGGATAACAATCCAGAGCGCCATCCCACCAAAGATATTGGGAAACAACAATTCACCGCTTAGACTGAAAATGCAGAAATTCGTCGCTTAAACGCTTAAAAACCTTTGGATATACTCACGAGAGTGCGCTCCGTGAGTATATCCAAAGGTTATAAATCCCTATGTTAGTGTGCCATGGAATCATATACACCACTGTTGTAGAGTAGATATCTTCATATCAGGAGGTACGTGTTTAAGCGACAAATTTCTGCATTTTCAGCCTGAGCGGTGAATTGTTGATGGCGCTCTGGATTGTTATCCAGCCAGTGTTACTGACCACGATTTGTATTGGGGAACAATTAGAAATTTTTTAATTCACTCCGAGTCAAATAAGCTGCACTGATGAGATCTAATAAGATCGAAACAGCTGTATGCAGATTTTGAGTCGGGGTGACTTGACAATTTCTATAATTCACCGTTCGATTGTGAATGCAGATTTTGCGTTGCTGAATACGTATAACCAGCTTCCTTGGAAAGTTGATAATTTTTTAAATTATTAAAGAATTTTCCTTGTTCACTTTATGTAATGTATGAAATTGACCATTGTCGACTAGTATGTTTTTCATGATTTGATTGATATATATATATATATATATATATATATATATATATATATATATATATATATATATATATATATATACGAAAGGGTGTAATTCTAACTAAAGAATCTAGAAATTTCAACACCCCGTAGATCGGTGACGGACCCTTTGTGGCCTTATGTTCATATGAAATTTCAGTCATGAAATGAACTACCCCTTCTGTATGAACATGATATTCAGGAACACCGATATATCGATATCATTAAGATCAAATGTATTGAACGAACGAATAAGTACCATCTGATTGTTTTCAGGTTCAACTTCTGGATGGCTCTGCTGAAGAAATCGATGCCTCGGGGACCTGTACCGTAGAATATACCTCTACAAGTCAATTCAAAATTCTAAAAACGAAGAAAAATTGCATATCACCAGACCTGACTTATCTTAAAAATCATCAAATTGCCTTAGATGCCACTGTTACGTCTTCAAGAGATACCGAGTATGAATTCAACCATAACTTCGAACTATTCAAAACGATAAAATCTAAAGAAAAACATATCATGTCAGTATCAACGAACCATAATTTTCGCACACAAATATTTTCTGAACAGATCCTAGAATTGGAAGGAAATACCAAAGATAAAGTTTCAGTTCTGTCTGGAAGAACGTCCGATGAAATTCTGAATGGTTTGGTTGCAGCAGAGCAACTCAGCGACGAAAGTTTGAGGACAGAAAAAGAAGAAGTTCAGAATGAGGATTCCAAAACTTTCTATGCTGCTGTAGACGAATTGAGAAGTCAATTGAGTTCTGATTTGTTAGGGACTACTGCTACTGCTAAAGCATTCATTAAGTTAGTATCTTTGGCCAGGAGTTCTAGTAGAGAAGAAATAAAGAAGACCTTGAATGCAAAAAAGAACATAAAGATATTGTAAGTGAAAACTAAAAAAGTAGTTTATATGTTTGATTCTATATAAACTGCATTCATAGAGATATTCTTCAAATGTTTACTCTTCTTTCAGACCTCAAATTTTTGATGTGCTAGGTTCTTCACCAACTTTCGCAACATTTGAAGCAGCTATGACAAAACTAGATTTCAAGAAAGAAGATCAGATAGATTTAAGTGAAAGGTATTTATGGTCGTTAGCTTTGGGAGCCTACCCAAATCCAGATATTGTAGAAAAACTATTTTTGAAATACAAGAAGAGTTATAATGAAATTCCTGCCAAACTGAACGAAACAACTCTTCTTAGTTTAGCATCTATGAGCTATAAATTAAGTCTACAAGAAGGACCAAAAGGAAAAGAAGTGAGTAAAGAAACAACTTACTGATCGTTTTTTTGTAGATTGATGATTTTCTATAAGTAGGTAGTTGCTGAAATATCGTTTATTACTTTAATTATTCTTGAAATATCAGAATTTTTGTTAACTGTGATATATTCTAGCGCATTTTTCCTATAGGTTGCCCAAAGAATAGAGAAGTACATTCTGGAAAAATTGAGAGAATCTGAGGGAGAGGCAAGTTTTCCTTATCTTCGGGCACTTAAGAATCTCAAATCACCAACTACTCTACCAGACTTACTGAAGAAAATCAGAGATGGCAGTACGAAAGAAGCAGTCTTCGCTTGGAAAGCTTTGAAAGCATTTGGTAGAGATAAATGGACACCTAAAGTGAAACAAGCAGCTAGAAAATCACTTTTACAACTTGACAGGAAGTACGATACAAGTTCTCGTACAATAGCTTCTGAAGTTCTTCTAGAATCGAAACTCGATGAAAAAATGTTGCGTGACATAATTTATTACCTAGCTTCAAACGATACAGCAAGCGAGGTGAAGCAATACGTACTCCAAAACATCCGGATGCTTGCAGATGACGATCCAAATCTAGAGAAGAGTGTTCGGAGAATTATAAGCCCTAATAAGGAACTAAATAATTATTCAGTTCTTAATCCTAGAGGATTGTCCACGGCAATCAAGAGATATTTCACGAAGGGTGAGTCTGGAAACGGCAGTTTAGTTTCTTTACAAGAAATTAGCAGCTCTGTGGTTAAGAGGGGTGTTGTAGATATATTATGGACAAAGGAGACAGGAATTAGTGAACTTCTCAGTGTAAGTATCGAGTTTTAGACGTCATTATATTCACGTCTTTATCTGTATTATGATTTGATGAATTTTTCCAGTTGGGTATTTTCACTTCCGGTCTGACGAGCTTTATGTCGAGTGAAACTGAGGAATCTGAAGAAGAACCAGAGACAGCAACCGCTGGCATAGAACTGACAGTACTAGGCAACCAGTTGCGGCCGTTCGTATTCTTCAACGGTCAAGGAGAGCTAATGGGACATGTTTGGTCTGGTACAGCTTCTGAAAGGACAACAGCGTATCAAGTGAGTTATCAATAGTTTTTGATATGAATATTCGAATTTGATTTTGATGTTTTAGGCTCTTACGATGCTTCAAGATCATCTCGAGTACATACGTCTTGGATCAGGCTTTATCGTGGAACTTGATTTAAAAGGGGCCGTTTCTCTTGATTTGGCAGGCAAAATTGAAATTTCTATTTGGGGTAGAACGGCAGATTCTCTGGTCGAAAAATGGTAAGGATAGCAGACCATTTTGCCAAACCCCAATTGTATGGTGAATTCTACTCTCTAAACTTTCCTAAATTCATACGTTTATTTTTCTTTTTAAACACTTTTGATCATTTTTCAGCGCTGGTATATATCTCGAAGGATCAATGAAGGTTGACACGAGTTTTGTGAGGTCGAAAATTGAGTTTACGGTTAACCTGGAGCCTCAACTCATGTTGCAATCTGACATCGACTTTTCAGCCAATATGAAATGCTGCATGAAATTGAGTCAAGTTGACGTACTTCTTAGGTGAGTATTACAATGATTTTTGTTTTCAGTACACAACACTGACTAAGCCTAACACAGTTTTGTAATTCAGAATAGAGTGTCATATAGTTTATTATTTTATTATATATTTTACCTTACTATGAAGAAATTATTGTGCTATCAAATGATCTTTTTATTAAAAAACATTCTGTTCTGAATATTCATGTTGAAGATATTTATTGTTTCACTGATAATTATAAAATAATTTCAATATTTTCTTTCCAGGCACAATGTCTACAAAATTGAGAGAATAGTTGGCAGCAAACACAAACTACGAATTGCTAAATATAAAAAATCAATAATTCCAGGTGTTACATACGCTTTGAACCGGAAAAATAGTCAAATGTGTAGTGAAATAGACCACCAATAGACATAGTGATTTCACCGATGTGGTTTCAAGACTGAAACAAGACTTCAACAAATTTCTTAGTGCTGTGTTTATGTATATATTTGAACATACTTGAAACATGATATGCTCAACTAGATATTTATTATTTGTAAATAATGGAAAATTATCATTATTTCTTTCAATGACCATCAGTGTATAACTGGACGACTGAATACCTTTTTGTTATTTTTAGAAACTATTTGATCTATGTGCAAATCAAGATTTATTTCAAAAATTAACAATTTTTACCGTACAAGTTTTCTTGAAAATTTTTTCTCAATGAACGAACCAATTTTCCGCTTACAAATGCGCCACCATGAGGAGTTCTAAGATAGATAAACGTTTAAGCAATTTAAAACAATATATTTCACCTACATACAAAATGACACAGATAGGTAAAGTTACCAATATTGTGACTTTTTCACATAGGTACATTTTAAATAACTGCCATATTATCTTCTATATTCAAACGAGCAATTCTGGGACACAAACACACACAGACACAATATATATATATATATATATATATATATATATATATATATATATATATATATATATATATATATAAATATATATGTATATATATATATATATATATATATATATATATATATATATATATACATATAGATATATATATATATATATATATATATATATATATATATGTATATATATATATATATATATATATATATATATATATATATATATATATATATATATATATATATATATATATATATATATATATATATATATATATATATATATATATCATCATCATCATCATCATCATCATATGCAGCTATGGTCTACCGTTAAGTACGGTGCAGCCTCCTCGCATATTCTTCCTTCATTCCTGCCCATGTATTACGTTGTTGAGCAGCTTGATACCACTTTGTTCCTGCTTCTTTCCCGATATCATAATCCCATCTTATATTGGGGCGCCTCTTTGGCCTTTTGACGCCTCTTGGGTACCACTGTGTTGTCCTTATGGTCCATCCATTGTCGGTCCTTCTCGCTAGGTGCCCTGCCCATTGCCATTTGAGGGATTTTATTCTGTGGATGACGTCTATTACCTGGGTCTTTCCACTAATCCACTCTATTGTCTTACGGTCCCTCTTTGTTATGCCGAGCATACACGGCTCCATAGACCTTTGTGAAACCTGGAATTTCCTTATGAACTCTTGCTTTAGTGCCCAGGTTTCACAGCCGTACGTCATGACTCGTATTATCAGCTGATCGAAGGCTCGCTTCTTTAGGCGGAGGGGCATTCTTGATTTAAAGATGATTGAATTTTGTCCGAATGCTTTCAATGCCAATTTTATTCTTCTGTTGATTTCCGGAAGTAGTGAACCAGACTTATGTATTAATTGTCCCAGGTATATGTATTCGTACACTACTTCAAGTGTGGTATCGCTGACCGTGATATCGTGATTTTCTACCATTTCATTGTACATGACTTTCGTTTTGTTCAAGTTCATCTTTAGGCCTACTTCATTGCTCACTATGTTAAGCTCGTTGATTTGTTGTTGTAGTTCTTCAGGGCTTTTCGCGATTAGGACAATGTCGTCAGCGAATCTTAGATGGTTCAGATATTCTCCATCTATCTTCATACCTCTTCCATTCCAGTCCAATTTTTGGAAGATTATATATATAGATATATAGATATATATATATATATATATATATATATATATATATATATATATATATATATATATATATATATATATATATATATATATATATATATATATATATTCTCGGGAACGATTTGGCTGTTTTCTTTACTACGCCATCTACCTACAGCTCGCCTTCTAGTTCCAGACCATCAATAAACTCCTGGGAAGGCTTCAAGGAGGTTTTGTCCTCACTCCTACAAGGCCAAAGCATTCCTTCCTTTGGCTTACAATGGCGAGTCATTCTTCAACCAAGTGAACAGAAGTTTCCTTCTCCTCCCCAGAGAATCTACACACAGTATATTCTCATCAGATGCTTCCTGAGGCGAAGGTGTCCCGCAAGGAAACCAGTGAGGAGGTGTTATTCATTCTTACTGAGATCCAGATATCCTTTAAAGTTCCGAAGGAACCCTGGAAGATTCCGCCAGAGTGTTACATAAAGGTTCTGGGCCAGTAAATGGTGTTCGTGCTTCCTTTCTAGCGAGTACTTACTGAATTGTTAAAAAATTTTATTTAACGTTCAAGTTTATTTTTAAAGATTATAAGTGACCAAGTAACATTGTTACCTGTTGTACAGAGATACAGAGAACCTCATGGTGAACGTCTTCACAGCTACTTATATCATGTTTACTCTTTCAATGAAATGTAACTTAATCTTCAATCGTAAAGGCTTAAAGTGATATCTTTTTCATGAAGGAGAGAACACTTTGTAGCCAGAACTGTAGCTAATTAAAAAATAGTTTTACTAAAGGAACAATATTTAATTATTTAAGCAACAATAATTTTTGAGAGAATGACAACTTGAACAACTGTTAAGATCTTTTGAACAAAATGAAAGTTTCGTTATGGAATCTGTATTGTCCACTTTTTTTGCTTCTTTGTTAATCATTTCTTGGTCATGGAATTGAGACAATACAATATTCGAAGACCCCAAACTTGTAATTCCTTTATCCATCATACTCTCTTCGGTAATTAATTTATTATTATCATTATTATTCTGCTTATTATTTTGTTCATTAGACATGGAAGGATTGGAAGTGAATTCTGGTTTTGGATCTTTTGTCTCTTTTAATATAGCTTCGTTCCTATGCTTTTTCTTCTTCGACATTTTATAGAACCGTTCTAATCTTTTCTTCCTAACTTTGTCGGCCAGTTGGTAATACGGTGTTTTTTCTGTATAATTCATTTCAATCCATTCCTCGCTTATTTTCTGGGCGAATTTGTGTAATTTCGAGTTTCCTTTGGCGTTACATTGATCTAGAAAAAAATTCAGAAAAGGATTTGGGGTAACAGGGACCCTCTTCTTTTTGGTTTGAGTTTTAGGTTGCCTTTTTGAATGATTGAGGTGTTTGCTTGCTATATTAGCCATTTTGTTCACGGAGAATTTTTTGGAAATAATATTTATATCGTTTTGACATTCTTCGACATTGATATTTGATAGTGATGAACACAGAGAAAATATACTAATTTATTAACTCATAATGATTTTTTGTCTCTGGATTTTATGAAGCATCAGAATTGAGCTATACAATGTTCAATATCACGAATTTTCACAATAAAAACGCAATTTCGAACAGTCGACCATCATCAGGTAGATTGAAGTAAGCAGTGGCAAGTCTGGGTAAGAAGTTAACACAAATTCCAGTCACGTGACTTCTAAATCACAGCGATACCTATTTTGTACATGAAGTAGAATAATTTAAAAACAGGAAGTTGTCTTTTTTAAACACAACCACCGGAAATATGTAGAGAAAAAAGCACCATGCATTCAGAAAGTCACAAATCGAATGCCATTGCCAGTTTGTATTCAAAACGAACAATAGGATATTATTCTAGTTTGAAAATTTCATAAGAAAGTCAGAACACAAAAAAAAGTTTCAATTCACGATTAGTTTTCTCAGAAACTCGTTTGGGTAGAGAGTTGAGGATAAATACTATGAATGCATCTCTAAAAACTGTACAATTACTAAATTTGCAGAAGCTGAGGAGATGTGCAATACCTCAAAAGCCATGAAAAACAACAAATCTCTCTCTGAAGATGGCGGCGGCCAAAGAAAAAGTGTTATACCACCAAAAGAAACTTCCTTAGCATCAATTTTATCCACGTACAAATTTTAAACCCTTCAACTCAATTCAAAAGGGTTTTGGGGTTTTTAGCTTCATGTGCCCTTCAAAAAGCCATAGAAGGTTAAAAAAATGTTGACTTATCCATCTAGCCGCCACTACCTCCTCCAAAGTTTGGAAACATGTACAAGGGAAATATATCTTAATATATATAAATTACGTGTCACGTTGTGTGTCCGCTATGGACCCCTTAACTACTCAACCGATTTTAATCAAATTTGCACACCGCGTGCTGTTTGATCCAACTTAACTAGGATAGCTTAGATCTTAATTTATAGTCGTAGTATTATTTATTGCTAAGTATTTGTTGGTTATCTCTGTTAGTTTGATAAGATACTACATACAGATGGCGGTATAAGGTACTTAGTTGTCTGGATTGAGTAAGTATACAATAGATGGCGCTATGTTGAAATTACTAACGCTTTACGTGTTGCTGAGGCCAAAGTATAAGTTAAATTTTTATTATAGTAAATGCAATGTGAAATTATTCTTATTTTTTCAATTTTTGGTGCTTTATTGTTTAGAACTCTCTTATCAAAATAAATAAATGTACGTATTATCATATCACATAGTTATATTCCGGCAAACGTTGTGTTGACATATACATTATTTAAACAACGTTTGCCGGGTCAGATAGATAGATAGATTGATAGATATAGATATATATATATATATATATATATATATATATATATATATATATATATATATATATATATATATATATATATATATATATATATATATAATCGTGGTCCTGGTATATTTACGGATTTAAAAATCACTCTCTGGCTTCTTTGGAGAACATACCAACTATCTTGTGGGAAGATACGACTAAAAACACCAATATAAATTCTGATAAATAAAACAAGTTCAAGTTTCACACATAATAACCGCCAAATCTAGCGAATAACTTTTTTTCACACTTAATAATAATTATATAAAAAGTATATGAAATTTTTAAACTTAGATGCATTACCAAGTTTAATTCCTCTCCATGCAAAATACGTAGGCTAACTCATATAAAATTTTATATTAAGTTGCAGACAATTATACATATCAATGCACACAAACAACAAAATGTATATGACTTTTTGCTAATAAAAGAAATCTCGAGTTTCATACAAACTCCTTCCTGTATCCGCCAACGTTATACTAGACGCAGATGACATAACCTCAATCGAGTCGGCATTCGGCGTGGTCAATCCGAATGAACTTCCGGAAGTACTACAGTTACGCGAAAATCCCCTACGTTCTAAGTTTTTCTCGCTGGCTCTTATTATATCCTCCACGTCTTCAACGTCCGAAGTCAAAACATCACTTCCACAAGGTTTCCTTCTGGGAACAGCCTCCGATTTTCTTCTACGGTCGATTTTTCTCTGCTTCGCGCCGTGCTTGTTGATATCACTATCAGATTTGTTCTTCTCGGTCACATATTCCATTTTCAACGGCAGCGCACTTATAGAACTGTCCCAATCGCTGTAGTTACGTCTCTGTTGTTTCTTCTTAAAATCCCTCTTCTTTCTTTTTTTCGCTTCGTCCGCCAACAAGTAATAAGGAGTTTTGTCTAAATAGTTCATCTTGCGCCATTCGACGGCAGAGTTTCTAGCAATTTTTTCAACAGTACGATTACCGTTTAGTTTACAGATTGACAGGAAAAAATTTAGGAAGGGATTTGAAGTTATGCGTACTATTCTTCTCTTGGAAGAGGTAGTCTTATTGCATTGTTTTGGGGAGACGCGTTTTTTTACCATAATTTCAGAACGGACGGAAATTTGACGCGTATTTTGACGTTTTGTTTGAACGATGGTTCAATATTTATATGGAACGTGTTCAACGAGGACCAGTTGCACTCTCTGGTCTGCGTTGGATTTGGTCTGTATGCCAATAAAAAGGCCAGTATTGTTTTCTGATGGGCAAATTTCTCACGTCTGATCAGTAGCTGATGAGAAATACAGGAGAGCACCTTGAAAACATTGTGCATTTGGCTCTGAGCCAAATATACCTACTGAAGTCCCACTTGGCCAATCTCCTCTTGCTTAAATGATTTATGCAGCTCTTGGGCTACTCCTCCATCTCTTCCCATGATAGAACTAACTATAGGATGCAGTCCCATTAAAGATACACTACAGGGTATGTCAAGTACACACATTTGAAAAAAAAACGGGTGAGTAGCAGAGCTTCGTCACTAAGGCCGTATTATCCCCTCCCTCAGTTTTGATCTTTTTTACACACAAATTCTTAACACCCTGAGTCAAAATTAAGAGGCTGTGGAGATGAGCAAGACCTTGCAAAACATATGAAATCTATATTGAATTGGCGGTGAATAATGAAAATAGTTTAAACCAACAAAGGCAACATCAACTTACTTCAAGTACCAAATTGTTACTCTCTTATTTAGTCTGCAGAAGCTATGGAGGTGGGCAAACCCCTCAAAAACATCCAAAAAAACTATAAATTCTTATATCAAAATGGCGACGGTTAGAGAGAAACGCTAACACTGCCTAGAGGCACTTTCCTGGCAGTAACTCAATTTATATACGAATTTTCAACCTTATAATTCAATTTGGAGGAGGTTTAGGGTGCAAATATCCTTCGAAAACTAGGGTTTTTACCTTTATACATCCCCAAAAAGCTCTAGGAGGCTGAATTTCAGAAATATTGTTCATAGTTAATGTCCTAATTCTTTGCAAATTTTTTTTTTCTGAAAAATTTCTTCTTATTAATCTTCGTGCTACTCCTTTCTCCATAGTTAAGAGATGACAAAATTTTGACTGTATTTACCCAAATTGCGATAATTTCACCTCATTCAGTCTAACGGAGGTGGTTGGAGATGTCAAAATTCACCGGGAAAAAATACGATTGGCTTTCGATACAGTGCAATATATTGGTTATTAGTATATTATTATTTTGTTAAATCACTATAAACACAAGAAAAGTAGGAAGCTGTTAAGATCTTACTTCAACTCATCATTTTTTCACAAGAGGGAGCTGTTTACTCGAGAAACGATTCTTCAAAATATTAAAACAACTGTTCTTATACCTTTTCTAATCAAAAGCGTAATCATTGAATAAATTGTCGAAAAGTATGAGCCATAGTTCCGATGTATCAGGAGATGGCAAGATAAGAATGGACTAACAAGAAAAAATGGTGAAAACAAGTTCCTTAAAGCAGAATTATCATTTCTGGAGAGAAGGTATAATTCAATTGAATAATTAATTAGTTTCAGATCAGAAACTAAAAGAATGGCCAACTTATGAAATTTATAAAAATAATTTGATTAGCCCAAATGGATTTCTAGTCAAAAGAAACGAAATTGTTCACAATTTAATTAAATTTCTACCGCAATTTCCCATTTCTCTTTTCCACTCATACTTTCTCTGTCTTTGCCCCAGACCTTATTCCCATTGACCTTCTCGATCTACGCAAGCCCGGGAAAAGCTTCCCATTTTCCGTGCTAAATATCCGCAGAGTAAATCCAGATTTTCACTACCCTTAAAAATTAATTGTAAAGCGTTTCTACATTCCCGAAACAAGAAAACACTATTTAAAACGTTGACTGAAGAAAAAAAATGTTGGAATATCAAAAATCAATAATGGTTAACTCTTTCCTTCAATCGTATTATTTTCTTGTGAATATATAATTTAATAAACTAGTTATTTTAATTTGATAAGTGCGTACGTACCGTTTGTATTTGGATATATTTTTTTTAACGTTTGAGTGTCGATAAAATTACTATTTTTAGAAATTAATATCGTTCTATGTTGATTGATGCATTGCAGTAGTTGTTGAACAAGTGCCTTAATATAATTATTTAGTACAGAATGGCCGGATATCAATCATTCATCAAAATGCCCCATGTGATATTGCAGTATATTGTTGGAAAAATTAATTTATTTGCTAGTGGTAAGTATTGAATATAGTTTATTTCTTAACATCAATACCAATTATTTATTAGCATATATCCATTAAAATCTACTTCATCTTATATCTAATTGGAGAAGTTAATTATTTCTTAATGTATAGTTTATCATAAAATACCTACCGATTTTGAAATAGTATTGGCAAAAAAAAAAAGTGTCGCCCCCGGGTGGGCTCGAACCACCAACCTTTCGGTTAACAGCCGAACGCGCTAGCCAATTGCGCCACGGAGGCGATAAAAGTAGTTGATGAATTTGCAGTATTACTCTACAGTACAGAACAGGATACCTTTGATAACCTTGAAATAATAAATGAAGAGTTTATAACATCAATATCTGTTTGTTGTACTTCGGAAATTATATGATTCAATCAATACCTACGAAATCCAAACTTTTATCAAATATACTTAGCTAAAACAGGTGAACCTAAGTGAAATATGAAAATGAGTGGAAAACACTCTTTTTTCAAAGGAATAATAGTTTTAAAAACTAGCTTTCATAGGAAAGCAAAATAAAAAATTATTTTCAATAGGTAAATTTAAATTAAGAATATTGTAATTAACAAAAAAATTTTTCTTTTATTGTAGAAAAGCGTGAGGTGCTTGGAGTCAATTGTTATTATATTTTATTTTTCACTTGTATATTACCTATTTGTTGATTTTACCTAAGATACGGGTTGCTATAAATACACTAATTATGCTCTAGGGTGTCTAGGGCGTTATGAACGGGCATTATGGATCATAACGTCCGCTCATTGTACGAGGAGAAATGAAGCAACTTCCATTTATTGAATACTTCATAATCCTTGTCGTATACGACTCTGGATTTCTCCGGCAATGAACTATTCGCAGCTTTGGCTGCATTTTCTATGATATTCTTGGGTAAATTCATTTTCATTTCCATTATTTCTATAAGACTACACAAAGAAAGCAGCAATGACATTCACTAAATATGATGAAAAAAATATTCACAAACGTCAAAATATGAAACATGCCTACTATGAGAAGGAAAATGGAAAGTATAGGAGCAATGAACCGATTTTAAAATCGATTTTTCATTATAATAAAATAATTTTTTCTAATTTTGACATATAAAGTGACACTTTTTAAAACTGATTGACATTATGAAACGTCTTACTTTTTGTAACTAGTTGCATAAAGTAAAATTTTATGCAATTGGTGACGAAAAATGTATTTCAAAATTAGTAACAAAAAGAATTATTCTATTTATTAAACTGTTATAATACAAGTTAAAATATTGCAATTATGCAAATTAATTCCCGACGACATATTTTTTTCATTGCTCGAACTTGCTGTTATTTGGGAAGCGGCGCACATTGCATTAGATGTTTCACCAAATATTTCTTGCGCTATAAGTTTTTTATTATTCATGGAATTTTCAACATATCCCTCCGCAACAGAGGTAGATTTCCAACCTCCATGCCTCTTTAATTTTAAAATATCAGCGCCACTGTCTGCTAGGAAAGTGGCAGAGCTTCTTCTGAAGCAGTGGCCAGTATATAGAACAGGATTTGAAAGACCAAGAAATTGTGCAATAACTTTTGGCAGACTGCTAAATGTGTTAATTCCCACAGGATTTCTGGTACATTTTCCATTCGCATATTTTACAAAAAAACTGTTGTGTTTAAGAACCTGGGGACGCAACTTAATATATTTTCTTAATATTTCAACAAGATTCGTATTTTCAATGTCTCCAGTGGTAATTGCAAACTGCCGTATAACTTTTGTTTTTGAAGGTGGGATATCAACACACAGTGGCTTCCTTCGTCTATAACATTTTCAACTGGAAGAAATGTTAATTCTGCTTTTCTGCATGCTCCTGCCATTCCAATTATCATTGCAACCTTAGCCATTAGGTATTCTTTGTCATCAGCTTCCACTAAAAATTTGGCAAAATCTTCTTTAATAAAAAATTTTGACTTTTTAGCACTGTACCCGTCCGCTTGCCTTTTAATATATGCTACCAAATTTGTATATTTTTTAATATCAATATTCCTTTTCAGATTTAGTTCAGACCTTAACATTGAGTAAAGTATCCATAATGTGGAAACTTTTAGATCTTTCTTACCCTCAAAATCTGCAAGTAAAACTTTCTCATTAACATGTTTAATTTTCTTCTCATCACACCACGTAACAAATTTTTCGTATGCCAAATCATAAACTGCCTTTGACTTTTGGGGAATTACTGATAATAGAGCATTACCTGCTGCCTCTTCAATATCGCTTGGAAGCTCTTCAGAACTTGAATCACTCATTTTTTAAAAATAAAACTAAAAATATATCAATCTCGCTAAAATAATAATAATAATAATAATAATCTTTATTCATCCTGTTTGACATTTAACAACGTATAGGACAAGTCAGGTAAGTATAAGTATAAGCACATTTATCTATCTATAATGAAAGGAAAAGAAATACAGAACCTCTAAAAACTATCACATAAGTATTCATCTACACTATAGTAGCACTTTGCTAACAAAAAAGCCTTGACTGCTGAACGAAAACAAATTTTCTCCAGAATTTTTATATTGTCTGGTAGTTTATTAAATAACTTGTTACATGAATATATTGGGGATGTTTCAAACTTGCTGGTGTTATGCTTTGGTATAGACAACAAGCTAGCATTCCTTGTGCTGTAATTATGGAAGCTAGAGAGCTTGACGTACAGTTTTTCATTGTCTTTTGTGTAGAGAAGACATTTATAGATGTAAATACATGGAGCAGTCAATATTTTATTTCCCCGAAATATTGATTTACAAGATGTTCGTGGGTTAAGCCCAAAGATCATGCGCAAAATACGCTTTTGTGCAACAAACAGTCTACCAAAGTCAGTCGAATTACCCCAGACCTCAATATTATAGGACAGGTGAGAATAGACTAGTACATAATAAACATTCACTAGTGCATCGAGTGGAAGCGAGCTCCTCAGTTTGCTTATAGCGTAAAAGGAGGAGGAAAGTTTTTTGCTGATGTATGCAATATGTTCGCACCATCTCAAGTTACTGTCAACAATTACACCCAAAAACTTTGTAAAGTTTTTGGAGCGGAGAACATCCATTCCAGAGTTGAGAGTTATCGAGGAGGATCCTCTCAGCTCAAATTTAATCAATTCAGTTTTGTCAACATTCAGTATGAGTCTGTTGTCCCGACACCACAAGCTGAAGCTTTTTAATAGTAATTCGCACAGACCAGTGAGCTCGCTTACACTCTTTGCCTTCAAGAAAAATGAAGTATCATCTACAAAAATTACAAGTTTATCCATCTTTATATGGTCCGGTAAGTCATTTATGAACAAAATAAAAAGTAATGGTCCTAATACAGAACCTTGTGGGACACCGAGCCCTATTTCCAATTCAGAAGAGCATGTATTTCCCACCCTAACAGTAAGTTTACGATGGGACATGAAACTAATAACCCACCTCAAGAAAGTACCGCGAAAGCCAAGGTTGTAAAGTTTACTTTCAAGGAAACAAGGATCGATGGTATCGAAGGCTCGCGACAGGTCAAAAGAGATACCAGCAACAACATAACCCCCATCCAACGATGATAGAACGAAAAAAACCTTTCGTCTAGACTTTTTTACAAAATGTCAAACTGACAACTAACATGAAGTAAAAGCAACAAACTAAATTTATGTTCTCCAAATTTTTATCAATTATATTAAATTTTATTTTTTTATTACTTTCTTCAAAATTAGAAAAAATCTTGTGAGTTTTTGCGAAACTCACTTCGTTCGTTCCGCAAAAATCTCACGCGTTACACAAAATTAGGCATTTCGTAACTGATGGCATAAATAGCTATTTTCGTGAAAAATAAAATCTTGTATGCACCACGTGCGTTACTAGATCCTAACGCCATCTATTTATAGCACTTGGTACATAATTAACTATTATATTTCGGCAATAAATGTTGATTGTTTCTACTAAATAACACGAAACTATTGACAATTTTAGTTGCTTCATTGGAAACAAGAAGTTTACGTACATAAATAACTATTAATGATAGATATTGGTAAAAGTACAGTTACTATGGAAACATCTTAAAAAGCACCCCAAGCTTTTCTATCATAAAAGAAATTTTTTTTTTTCATCACACTATTCTCAATTTGAATTTATTGAAAATTATTTTCTACTTTTTAGTTTGCTTTTCTATCAAAGCGTGTTGTTTAGTTATTTGAAACTATTATTTATTTTCTATTTTTCAGTACGGTTATCGTAAGTAATTGCACAAGTGCATCAAAATTACCGATAATTTTGCATGACAGCGTGTTGTTAAAAAACTGCATGAGTTCATTTTCATTTTTGAAAATATGAAAATGACCGAATGCAGTTTTTAAAAGACAACACGTTGGAATGCGAAATTATCCGGTTATTTTGATGCACGAGTGTAATTTGGGGGAATATTTCCCGAATAAACTTTCAACTTGTCAAACTGACGATAGTAATTCATAGATTCTCAGCTTGTCATCAATAACCGTGATATGAACTATGCAATTATCGGTCTACAATGCAATTATCGCAGGGCTCTTTCGCTTTCTACAATTCAATTATCGCTGTAATTTTCGATAATTGCATTCCATTTACAAGGGATTTTTGACAGGAGGGAAATATTCGTAAGTAATTGCACAAGTGCATCAAAATTACCGATAATTTTGCATGACAGCGTGTTGTCAAAAAACTGCATGAGTTCATTTTCATTTTTGGAGAAAGAGCCCGACACCGAAGGTGGAGGGCTCTTTCTCCAAAATATGAAAATGACCGAATGCAGTTTTTAAAAGACAACACACTGGAATGCGAAATTATCCGGTTATTTCGATGCACGAGTGTAATTTTGGGGAATATTTCCCGAATAAACTTTCAACTTGTCAAACTGACGTTAGTAATTCATAGATTCTCAGCTTGTCATCAATAACCGTGATATGAACTATGCTACTATGCAATTATCGGTCTACAATGCAATTATCGCAGGGCTCTTTCGCTTTCTACAATGCAATTATCGCTGTAATTTTCGATAATTGCATTCCATTTACAAGGGATTTTTGACAGGAGGGAAATATTCGTAAGTAATTGCACAAGTGCATCAAAATTACCGATAATTTTGCATGACAGCGTGTTGTCAAAAAACTGCATGAGTTCATTTTCATTTTTGGAGAAAGAGCCCGACACCGAAGGTGGAGGGCTCTTTCTCCAAAATATGAAAATGACCGAATGCAGTTTTTTAAAGACAACACGCTGGAATGCGAAATTATCCGGTTATTTCGATGCACGAGTGTAATTTTGGGGAATATTTCCCGAATAAACTTTCAACTTGTCAAACTGACGTTAGTAATTCATAGATTCTCAGCTTGTCATCAATAACCGTGATATGAACTATGCTACTATGCAATTATCGGTCTACAATGCAATTATCGCAGGGCTCTTTCGCTTTCTACAATTCAATTATCGCTGTAATTTTCGATAATTGCATTCCATTTACAAAGGATTTTTGACAGGAGGGAAATATTCGTAAGTAATTGCACAAGTGCATCAAAATTACCGATAATTTTGCATGACAGCGTGTTGTCAAAAAACTGCATGAGTTCATTTTCATTTTTGGAGAAAGAGCCCGACACCGAAGGTGGAGGGCTCTTTCTCCAAAATATGAAAATGACCGAATGCAATTTTTTAAAGACAACACGCTGGAATGCGAAATTATCCGGTAATTTCGATGCACGAGTGTAATTTTGGGGAATATTTCCCGAATAAACTTCAACTGTTTAACTGAACTTTCACGTTATTCTAAGTGCTCAGTATACTCAATTGTGATGACTACTATGCTCATGCGAATATGTCTACATGCAATTATCGGTCTACAATGCAATTATCGCAGGGCTCTTTCGCTTTCTACAATTCAATTATCGCTGTAATTTTCGATAATTGCATTCCATTTACAAGGGATTTTTGACAGGAGGGAAATATTCGTAAGTAATTGCACAAGTGCATCAAAATTACCGATAATTTTGCATGACAGCGTGTTGTCAAAAAACTGCATGAGTTCATTTTCATTTTTGGAGAAAGAGCCCGACACCGAAGGTGGAGGGCTCTTTCTCCAAAATATGAAAATGACCGAATGCAGTTTTTTGACAACACGCTGCCATGCAAAATTATCCGGTTATTTTGATGCACGAGTGCAATTTTGGGGAATATTTCCCGAATAAACTTTCAACTTGTCAAACTGACGTTGATAATTCATAAATTCTCAGCTTGTCATCAATAACCGTAATATGAACTATGCTACTATGCAATTATCGGTCTACAATGCAATTATCGCAGGGCTCTTTCGCTTTCTACAATGCAATTATCGCTGTAATTTTCGATAATTACATTCCATTTACAAGGGATTTTTGACAGGAGGGAAATATTCTACAAAATCGTGTTTTCAAGTTTTTTTAGTAATTTTCACAAATTATGTATTTCTGATGCCGCTATAACAAAAGATTCAAATAAATATTTAAGGGGGGCTACCATACAACAAACTCAATTTTTTTGCCCTTTTTTGCTCGATATCAATAATGACAACAGGTAGGCACTTGAAAAATTCACAAAATACTCAGTTGTATTTTTACTTTAGTAATAAATAATAAAATTAAAATAAAATAAATAATAAAGGGGGGCATAGTCAATGGTAAGGAACCCTTCGTGCGCGAGTCCGACTCGCACTTGGCCGATTTTTAGGCCTTGTGTCTGGCGTGTAAAGTGCTATAAAAAATCTCGTTCCAAAAAATTTCTTAATGTGTACTATCACAGAGGCCCAATAAATAATAAATAGGCCAAGCTACAGAGATTTTTTCATGTAAAAAGTGTTAGAAGAAAACCAGCTCCGCTATTGTTTGTAAAATAGTTCCACATGATATAGTGATATGTTTTTCACTCGACTTTATTATTTATATCTTTATTATTAATTAACAATTTTATGCAAAAAATTTTTTTTAGTTTCAGAGTAATCGTGATGGTGTCAATAGACTTATTGTAGAAAATGAAAAGACGAAAAAAATGAGAGGTCGGACGACTTGATCCGACCCTTAGCCTGAGGGAAAATCGGAAAAAACCGGCCAAAATGCAGTTTTTTCAAAAATTCATAACGCGGTTATTTTTTGAGTTGTAGCGTAGATCCTCCGGTTAGTATTATTTATCAATATAGACTTTATTTTTGCGAAGAGCCGAAACTGTCCGATGCATAGTTTTTGATCTGTGGCCATTTGAATATTTTACTATGCAATTTTCCAGCAGACAGATATGGGATTTCAATTTCCAAAAAATATTTTGAAAGTAGAATTCTCATAGTTCAAAATGTTTATCTTCGTTTTACATGAAAACGATGAGAAATATGTCAAAAATAAAGCTGAACATGACGAAAAACGTCCGAGAAATAACCGTCATGTTCAAAATGCCGACGCTTTCGAATGTCATGCTTATCCTTGCCTGCTGCTCTACCCCCACTCTTCAACTACTCTCACGCGCTCGGCCCTTTTTCGTTCAGCTTTATTTTTGACATATTTCTTACCGTTTTCGTGTAAAACCAAGATGAACGTTTTGAACTATGAGAATTCTACTTTCAAAATCATTTTTGTAAATTGAAATCGGACCATACCTGTCGCATTCAGGTCTGCTGGAAAATTGCATAGTAAAATATTCAAATGGCCACAGATCGAAAACTATGGATCGGACAGTTCCTGATCGTCACACAAATAAAGTTTATATTGATAAATAATACTAACCGGAGGATCTACGCTACAACTCAAAAAATAACCGAGTTATAAATTTTTTAAAAAACTGCATTTTGGCCGGTTTTTTTCGATTTTCCCTCAGGCTAAGGGTCGGATCAAGTCGTCCGACCTCTAATTTTTTTCGTCTTTTCATTTTCTACAATAAGTCTATTGACACATCACGATTACTCTGATAGTTTCAATTTTATTAGCAAAAAACTAAATAAAATTTTTTGCATAAAATTGTTAATAACAAAGATATAAATAATAAAGTCGAGTGACAAACATATCGCTATATCATGTGGAACTATTTCACAAACAATGGCGGAGCTGGTTTTCTTCTAACACTTTTTACACAAAATGCTCACTCAAAATCTCTGTAGCTTGGCCTAAAAACATAGGTATCAACCACACTTGTTACTCATTTAATTTCCTTATCTGCTTCGCAGATATAACTTCATTGAATAATATCGCATACTTCTCAAATTAGTTTATGAAGAAAACATTAAGCGCATTGTTATTAGATCAACTCCAGACTTTGGAACGAACAATTGATTTTTTTTCCTCGAAATAGAATTTAAACAGATAATTGTGATATGCAACTGCATCACTTTTCTGCGTTTAATTTACAGTTTGTGAGCTTGTTCATTAACAATGTTCCATACAACAATATAAGTTCACAGTAGAATTCATTCGACCTATTATTAAAGTGTTTAATTGTTCTATTTTTGGATTGAACAGTACATCAATTTTAATCGGAATCCACCCACCGAAGGCAGATAATTAGAATTTAATGAATTTCCAATGTCTTTGCGTGTGGTATAATAATAAAAGTGCAGCATAGGAATTTATATTGATTGAGTGCTTCGGTTGTTGAGAGAGAAATAAAGGTAACAGTATACCTTTTTAAACTAATATTGAAGTTTCGCTTATCACTTGGTGAAACATGATTAAATACTGATATTTAAAATAAAAATACTTGGCTTTAAGTTTCACAAATATATTGAATAAAAATTAACAATTACATTAGTCAACTAGTTTCGGGTTATGGGCCCATTATCAAGACTTGATAATGGGCCCATAACCCGAAACTAGTTGACTAATGTAATTGTTAATTTTTATTCAATATATTTGTGAAACTTAAAGCCAAGTGTTTTTATTTTAAATATCAGTATACCTTTTTTTATCAATGTATTGTGAAATCTTGAGTCGTATTTGCACTGAAAATAAAAGATTTTTGCATCGTACTCAAAGTCAACAGTCAAGGCAATGTTAGTTTAGACCTTTTAGACAAAGACTTTTTTTTGTAATTATTCGTGTTATCGAGACACGTCCGTGGTTATAAAATTGAGTGAAACTAGGAGATTTATTTGAAACTAATCAAACAAACCTCCTAGCGGAGCTGGTTATAAGAGTTCACGAAGCATCGCAATATCTCCATCTACCTTAGACGGTACATGTTAGAAATGTTAAGTTGTTTATCACAATCGATGCAAATTTATAGACAGACTGTTTCGACCTCATTGGGGCTCATCAGTATCATCCACCCATCGAAAGTGATTAGCTGAAATTTGGTATCTGGGATTTTTTTGGAGGCAGAACGAAACTATCAAAATTTGGGTAAATTTTTACTGCCGTCATTTTTACATACCTAGATATTTCTTGCTTTTTGGGTTTTTTTAGAAATTTGCTCAACTCCACTTCTGCAGATAGAGTTAGTAGGTTTATAATTTGGTACGTAGATTGAGTTGATGTGGAAATACGATTCTTTGCGGGTTTCAACTCTTTTCCTCAATCGTGCTGCACTTCGCGGAGACTCTTCCATTCGAAGTCATAAATTTTTTTTGAATGAAATAAATTATTTGCTAGTCTGAAAATCCAAAAAAAAAAAATGTAGTGGCTTACACAGTGCACTCGTCTTATTGACTCGATCTTTCTGGAGAATATACCAAATTAGTATACTCCTCTACATAAATAGATACCCATGAACATTAAACCATCCATACTAGCCTGAAACGTTTGACAGAGTTTCATCAATTATTGCTTTAATTAACTTCGAATATACAAAAGACGTATGGATTTCTCAACAATTCCCCGATGACAACAGCGCGAAAATTAGTAGAAAACTGAAATGATCCCAACATAGAACCCTGTGGAACTCCAAAAGGAATCAGATAATTGCAGATAATGAAATTTTGTTGTAATTGTAATTTAGATTCACACAAAAGATTAGCGACTGCAACCTCAAATTTTCTGATAAAAGCCATTTTTGCAATGTCTTCTGTATGAATTAGATTTGAAAATCAAAAAGTGCTACAACAAGATACAATACCAATATAGTTTACAGTTTCGAGGCACTACAATGATTAATATACTGATTGAGTTCATAATTAGTTCCTATTTTTATTATAATTAATAAGAAAATGTTTATTTTCCGAATTTCAATTTCATTCATTAATTTTTTGTTTAATTTAGTTATTCTCAAACGTTTTATCATTCATAATTCTCAAACGTAGTTAATTAAGCGAAGAGTCCAACGGGTGTCCTCCAGACCGTTTCATTTCTCAAATATTTCTCTATTCAATTAAAAATAATGCATCAAATTAGAACAACGTAGGTACATTCTCTAAAAAAACATAACATAATCATTTTAAATTATTCTTAAAGATGCCCGAAATGTTGTTACTAAGTAATCCATTATTCATTATCAATTTCAAATACAGAAACCCTTATAACCTATCAAAGTTCAAATTCCTCTGTCCCACCCAACACGTAAAGATTTCGCGTATTCAGGCAGCTGTCAATTCTGAGATGTTGCGATTAGCATAAGCGTGGGATGTTGTCTCACCTTTCAGGAAGTATGAAAAGAAGGCGAGCAAATGGTACCGGATAATCCTAAAGATCGGGCGGAACGATCGGATTTGTCGTAAGGTTTGTCTTCCTCAACAAGACGAATTTTGAAATACTTCTAAGTTTTGTGATAAACATCGCAATTATCTTAATTACTTATGGAATATTATTTTAATTTGAAAAGTGAATACCAAATATGAGTTACGATGGTTTTCTTTGAAATGTTAAAACTTCAAAAGGATGTAATATGGTAGTTTGTAACTTTGAAACTGCAAGATCCAAAGGATATCTGGAACTCAGTAAGGACAAATTACATCTCCTGACTGATTTCCTTACAGAACACTTTCGCTTCAGGAAGCATCTGATGAGAATAGGTTTATCAGAAACTGACGCAGTGCCGGATTAGCCACGTAGCAAGAGTAGCAAATGCTACGGGCCCCGGGAATTGAGGGGCCCCGCGCTCCAACGCCTGTCTGACCGTAAAACAAAATAAGTTCAGATAAGCGTGAAATATTTTGCATGCCTTAAACGCGAATCGCTTAGGCTATGCTTCACTCCTACCTGAAAATCTAAAACACGATTTCGTCACGTTAAATCGTAGGCATAGGGTGTATTATACCTAACACGAGTAACGTTGGTATCAAAATCTATACAATTTTTCACGCTTCTACCTATTCGATCTTACGAACGCATTTAATGATTCTATTTCAAAAATTCCGATTTTAAGGAAGTTCTCGGACACTAGATGGTCAGCCCGAGCTGATGCTACGAAGGCACTTTTATGCCGTTTCATCACTACTAAGCAAGTTTTGGAAGATATTTTCAATAATCTGGACCAAAAAGAAGAGGTCGTAATAAAGATTACGGACTAGCAATGCGATCCACAGTTTCAGATATTGTTGCAAGAGCCAAAGATCTGACCGGCTGTGAAGAATACTAGCAACAGAAATCAGGACGAATCAAACGAAATACAAAGTAAGACCATTTCAGCGGCTCTACTACACTCGACGACTTTGTCGAAAATCAAACACCTGGACAAAGTCTTGAACTTTGTGTTTATTGTCATTATTGATAACGTACTGTCTGCTTTAACTAAATTTATGAAAGCATTTCATAAAATTACTAGTGTTTCTGGAATATTTCGACAGCTAAAATCCCTTAAAAGAAAAGACATTTTGGAAAAATCCTCAATAATGAGGAGTTCTTACAAAGATGATTTGGAGAACAGCCTAGGCAACGAATTACTTAGTGCAGTTCGCGGAACTGCTGAAAACAGATGTGGCTACTGTTATTGCGAGCAACAAACAAGAGTCTCTGGAACTGGAATTTTATAAACGTTTATTAAATAATTCTTTAGAGTCGTGTTTCTCAAACTCAACCCCAATCAGCTAACTGACCGTAGGCACATTGGCTCAAATAGCTCTTTCACAAGTATCATGGATGTCATTTACTCACATGAATATAAATTTGAATTTGATTGTTCGTATGTAACTTTGATTGTACCTAATGGATATTTAAAATAATATATGATTGAACTATTTTATTACCCAGATTTAAAAAAAAAGCTAACCAGTTTGATTTTTAAAAGTAATAAAAAAATATAGGGAGTTTATTTCAAAAACTGGTATTATTATACACACACAGATATACGTGTTCCTACATAGGCGCTTACACACATTTTCGGTGTTATTCTCTTATCTGAGATTAATACTAAAAACTTGAGAACCTAAAGCCAACCAAGGGCCTCTTGGCCGAATTTGCTACAGGCCCCGCGCTGGCTTAATCCGGCACTGAACTGACGAGTGCAGATTCTGTGAGGAGGAGGAGAAAACTCCAGATCACCTAGTTACGAATTCCTCGCTATTGCAAGCCAACGTGAACTATGCTATGGAGTGGGGACGTGACCTCCTTGAAGCCTTCCCAAGTATTGGACTTCATTAGTACTTTGGAACTAGAAATCGAGCTGTAGATGGCGCAGTAGTGAAAACAGGAGGGCACAATACATCTTAAGATCCCGGTGCAGCCTAACCCCATATTAAATAATAAAAATAATAAATAATATAGTAGTATAGGGGAGACCGGGTACAAAAGTAACATTTTGTACTTTCACCTTGGTTTCTCGTTAGGTGTTATTATTTCGGTGAAATTGATATAGCCATACATAAATTCCGTTTATGTTCCATACATTAGCATTTTAAATTACCTTATTATTATGTATTTTGCATGAATCACAGAAACTTTAAAAAAATTTGTCATTTGTTACTTTCGACCACGTTGGCGGGCCGAAAGTAACACGTTGTGGATCGAAAGTAACAGAGCAAAGGGGTTTTTAATGAATATGATATGACATATTTAATCAAACAAATATTTATTGGAAAATTCAGTGTCAGTCTTCTCTATTCAGACTCGCAATTATGGCACACATAATTCATTGACGCATTCAATACCTATGAGACCACATTTTGCATTCGAAACAATGTAAACTTTGCTCATTCAGTCGACTATTGCTAAAATTTTATAAACAAACTAGGTAGAAGCAGTATTCGTCGTCAAATTTATTTACCTTGTCTACAACTGCGCTAGTATTTCTAGGTAAATTTTTTTTATATATTTATGCAATGGCAGACATTCAATTTTTTTGCCATGGCTCTAATTTTTTCCCTACCATTAAAATGCTCTTCAGCCGCTTTTCGATAGACTTCCATGTTAGTTGTTATTCGTGCGGTGGTTATTATGCGTTGCCGCGGCATTTTGTTGGAATAAACACACACACATAAAAAGTTTACTTAGAGTAAATCAATACGGTGACCAAAGTAACATGTTACTTATGTACCCATAGGGCTGCGTTACTTTTGTACCCTACAGCATTTTTGTTAGAACATGAAAGATAACCTTGAAACGGAACATGCTAGACAAAAACGAATTTAAGCACTGTAAAATCAATCTCATCGAGTATCAATATGCAAATATTCAGATTAATATCACCCCTTCAATAGTACATAAACATTAAATAAGTAAACGTCAAAAAATTTACTTTTGATTAGTGAAATCACGTTGTGTCCTCTCACACAATCTAACAGTGCGTGGCGCGAGTGGCGATTGAATGCAACTGAAGGTGGCGCCACTGGCTATCACCTGACAGCAGCTAAGTGGTGTTTTGACAATTCTTTAAACCTACAGAGCATTTGTTACTTTTGGCCCGCCGTTACTTTTGTACCCGGTCTCCCCTACCACCAATCCCAAAATCTTCAAATTGGTTGAAATTTGATTGAAGAAATTTTCGAAATTATTCAATAAATTATAGTTGAAGTACTATCTGGGAACTCTATTATAAGGATCTGTGTTGATACAAATAAACGTATGGGAAATATACAATAAAGAATACCTTGAATGACATTAATGGAGTTTGTCATCCATTTTCAAACGCAACGATGAAAATTGTGCTCTTGGTTTTAATATTGTACGTAACGTTTGAGATTTGCAACCAGCAATGTCCCTTCTAATAGTTTTGATGCTTGCATTCTTATATAAAATTACCATAACGTTATCTATATACGTATGTTTATAAAATCAAATATCTAGCAAAAGTGGGTAGTACCGATTGATTATCGGATAGAACGGATAGTCGGTACTGGCCTTTAGACCACATCGGGAGAAAGACATAATACTTTATATTAAGCACGCCCACTAATCGCGGGTTAACGACCGAGTTACTTGGTCACTGGTACCATCTATTCTTCTGGTTCCCTGTTAAAGCCTCTTTCCGTTTTTCTTCATCTATCGATTCCTCGAACGGTACCAGAATACGTGGTACCGGTCGCGTACACAAGGACGGGCGATGTTGCCAGCTCTATCGACTGAATTTATAATGTTAATTGATCCTTTCACCGAGAAGTGGTAATGACTTGTTGATGGTTGTTTCTATTCGAAAAGCCTGCCATCTGTAATCACCGCTGTTGTTATATATTTTTCAGATTGTCACTCAAAATTGATATTGTTTGAAAATTTTCTCGACAGCACAGATATTTTTTCCATATTTTTTTTTTAGTTTTGTCCGTATCTAAACATTGTGATAAAAAATTGAAGAACAAAGATATACATTAACAACTTTTAAATTCAACCAGAAAAAATATTGAAAAAAAAGTCGATGAATTTATGCAGTATGGTTCATTGGAAAAACTGCATACTTTGATGTCTTGAAGTATTATAGAGGATCCAAAATACCCCCTTTTAGAATGGTGAGATCTTCAGAGGGTCTAACCTTATACCAAGATTTTTCACGTCATATTACATTCATCAAGTAAAACAATTTTTGAACACCAAAGGAAATTCTCAAGTTCTGTCACTTTCCACCGTAAAAAATTTGATATGACCTAGGAAGATATGCAGAATAGGTATCTACTTATGAAACCCAAACCCCCAATTTCTCAAAATAAACTTAGCTAATAAAGTATTACAATTGATAAACAAATAAGTTGGCAACAAATATACCAAACTTAGAAATTAACTAATAGTAGCAAGAACCATTTTGTGTTAGTATTAATTACTCAGCTCGCTATTCACAGCAAAAAATATGTATTCTGCACTCCTTTCATCTGCTCGACTCAATTCAGAAAAGAGCATCAAGGCAAATAGACAATCCATCATTGACTACTCAGCTTCATTCACTCAAACTTCGGAGGAAGGTTACAAACTTATGTCTCTTCTGAAGATATTATTAAAATGGGAGTGCTGCACTCATTGCTTCCATTATTCCACCAGGACCAAAATTCTACCGTTACACAAAGTTTGCACACCAATTTGCCCCAACAATACAGTAGTTTACGTTTTCTGTGGGAAGTCAAATATCTTCGCATCTCGTCAACGGCATAAATCACGTCCTATTTCAATATTATCTTTCACAACGTGCCGACAACCATCTGTTGCTGTATTCCGAAGAACCCTATATAATCTTCAAATCGTTACGTAACGATTTCTAACAGTCAACTCCTACCTCAATCCGCGTAAAGGTGCTTCGTTCCGAAAGTTTTCAACAATTTTCGTTAGTTTCTTCCGCGGCAATGGTTTCAAATCGGCCTTCCCAACTTCCAGATTCGAATTCTATTGAGTCTGGTTATTTTACTACATTTCTTCATGTTGCACGGGATCTCGCAACAACGCGCAGTTAGAGAGTGACTCAAACGCCTCTCTGTTTATGAACCAGCGGAGGTTTTTCATCTGCAACATAGATCTCGTTATACCTAACTTATTACAGTTGTTAGTTTAATCCTGCTGTCGACTCGTTTTTAGATAACGGAATCGCAATAGGCTAGGACTGGTTTGATGCCACATTTCGAAGAAATTCGGTGGTGGTAACGGACAACATTCAGGGTTTTTTATGATTGAAAATAACTTCAAAAAAATGATGATTATAAGTGAAAATTTCGACGTTGAATAAATTTTAAAAAAGGTTTGATTCCAACATAAACCGTGAACAGATGTACACAAAAATTACATTTTTAAATTTTAAAATAACTAAATCTATCAATATGTAATCAGAAAAATTGTTAATGAGCGTAAGAAATTTTCTCCCTAGAATTTTATCTAATCTTTAATATTCTAAATATTCCTTTACATTTTTGGTCAAAAATTAAACATATAATATAATTCCAATTTTTTAAAGTACATTTCGACTGAAATTAATTATAAAAATGAAAATTTCCAATTTTTTTTTTAATTGGATTGTTTTCCTTTATTGCAATTCTCCTGCATAGTTTCATCTTCAGTGGAAAAGAGTAACACTGAATAGAAAATTCCAGGAGGAAAATTGAAATTAAAATAAAAAATAAAATTTATTCCATATAGAAAGCAACATTTGGATTCAATTTCGACTTAAAGGTATATACGATAGATTTTTTAACAACAAAGTATTAATATTTTTCTTAATATTTGTCGAATGAAAAAATAATTTTCCATCTAAAAAAAATGGATGTCATCTTAGGAATTAATGAAAAATAGATAAGTTCTTTTATATATTTAGTATTAAACTTTGGATGAACTATATAAGTAGCATATAAAAAAAGTAAAACACGATCGTGTAGAAAACTTTGAGAGGATCATTTCGAGTACTGTTCTGGACGTTGATCACCCTGTATAACGAACTCATGGGATACCAAAAAAAATCAGACCCGTTTCCTTGCGATTCAATTCTGCTACGGTCCTCGTAAAAAATGACCCAGTTTCGTGTCACTGACCCACATGTTTGGGTGCAATGCCCTTCTGCTCAATGCCAATATAATTCGATGGTCGAAGTCAATTTTGGACTGATGTCGGTGTTGCCGACCATGCGATAATTACTCGATTTGGGGAAATTTTCCAGGATTGTTGATAATCTCAATTATTACTATTTATTGTTCACATTATTTCACTCAATTAATATATGCAGTTGGGGCCTTATGACCATGAGAATATTCTGAGACAAGAAAATATAATAAATATTGTACTATAATTCAACCACTCGAAGGTACTTTAATTGAAATTAAATACAACTTAAGATGATATTACATTTTTACATAAATCAATTATGTATAGGGTGTGTCAAATTAATATTTATTCTTATTTTCCAGTCAGGGTATGGGAGTAGTTTTTTTATCCCCTTTAGACCTCCTAGACCCAGGGGCGCCGAAACTTTTTAAAACCGGGTGTTGAGTTGTTATAGCCAGTAGATATTTCTAATTTTCAAATTAATATCCTTCCCGGTACATATTGACATCTCCAGCGTTTCGCATCACACCAAATGAGCTGAACTTTGGTACCTATTTGAAGTGGTAGAGGCAGAACGAAACTATTGAAATTTGGTGAAAATTTTTCTAACCGCCGTCTTTTTTACGTAGATTTTTCTTGTTTTTTCGCAGTTTTTGAAAAGTTGACAAACTCCACAGCTTCTGCAGATTGAGTGAGAGAGTTGAAGTTTGGTACCTACATTGAGTTTATGTTGAAATACGATCCTTTGTGAATTTCAACTCTTATTCACAACCGCGCTGTATTTCGTGGTGACCATTCCGGTCGAATTGTATCTCGATCTGTTTCGCCATCAGTACGCGATGCATTTCGCGAATTTATTTTTACAATAGAGAGTTGCAATTTGGTATGTGGATTGGGTTGACGTTGAGGTGCGTTCCTTCATTGGTTTCAACTTTTTTCCTCAGCCACGATGCATTTCGGGAATCAGTGGCGGATCTAAGGGGGGGGGGCACAGGGGCACGACCCCCTCCCCCCCCCCAAGACGAATAAAAAATACACTAGATATAATTTCATTAAATGAATTTTATGATTGAGGAAGAAATGTCTGATCGATATAGCTTTTTGAAAACAGAAGATTAATTTATTTATTTATTCTTACACAACTTATACAATTATTTTTATTACCAACACAAATTCAGGCAATTAATTATAAATAAGCACAAGAAACAATCCATGAAAGAATTATATAATACTAAAATATAAGGTCAGGAACAATAAAGTAATGAAAACGTTTAAGTTCATGCACCTAAGTGACTGAACACTTGTGTTGTGCAATTCCAAAAACACATTTCAGTGATGTGGACACTTTTCAGACATGTTTGAGCAAAAAATTTCAGCAATTTGTTATCTTTACTTATTCTAAAATTTTCATAAAATCTGTGTAATTTCGAATTCATAATTCCACTGACTCTGCCCCAACTTTGATCATTTCATTATCATATTTGTGTGTAGGTACCATGCGTTATACAAGCTTTTGATGTATCCTCTAATATGGGTGGAATATTTAAGGGTATGCACGCCCGCATTTCCCAGATTCAACCTCTTGCAATCTACAGCCACAGTGCCAACCACAGACTGAACTTGGCTATAAGCAAAGCTTGCTCTGTTGCTAGCATCAGAAATGTCGTGGGAGTCATATCTTCCTTAGCAAATTGTTTCCGTGACTACTGCAAGATTTAAAGCTTTGGAAGAAGAGATGCGGGAAAATCATGACCTCAAGCCAGGAAAACATGGTTTAACAAGACTGTGTGAAACAAGATGGATAGAAAGATACGAAGCCATGTTGACGTTCATGGAACACCTTCCTGCACTTCCCACTGTTCTAGAAACTATTGCTAGCGCACCGGAAGTTGAAGGAAGTAGGTAATGCATTTTCTTTCCTACACTCTATTCTATCATCAGAGTTTTTAATCAGTGTAGTAATGTTGGCTGAGGTACTTGGAGTAACGTTGCCTTTAGTTCGCGAACTCCAAGCAGAATACATGGATGTGCTGAAAGCTTCGCAGCTTTAGAACAAGGTTGCTAAGTTGGCGGAAGAAATGGGCACAGTAATTCAAATGCCTAGGATAACAGCTCGACAAGGAAACCGATCTAATGTACAGAGTCTGCTGAGGACTACTATCGCATGACATTCTACATCCCGTTTCTTGATAAATGAACTGACGTCAAGGTTCCCCAAGAAGGAGATGGAATGCGTAGGCAAGCTGCAACTTCTTGTTACCAGATCTAAACGATGCCTACATTAGTGACATTCTTCAAGGGGCGATTAAGTATAAAGAAGATTTGACATACCTTTCAGCCTTGAAAGGTGAGCTGCAAATTTGGAAGTCGAATCCCGTAAATAAGATGCCTTAACACCCGGCGCAAGCTTACAAGTTTGCCGATTCTCTCCCAAACATTAGAGTATTAATTCAGTTGTAGTGCACTCTTCCTGTAACTACCTGTACAGCAGAGCGAACTTTTTCTGCATTGCGTCGTTTAAAAACATATCTACGCAGCACAATGCCTGAAGAGAGACTGAATGGCTAGGCTTTACTGCACTTACTTCAGGATATTTCCAACGTAATGAAAGCTGAAGAAGTGTTGGACGTTTACATACAAAAGCACAAGAGGAAATTATCTCTGAAGGTCCTGTAAATTATATGAATGTCAAAAATATTATGTTCGGTATTTAATATAAATAATAAATTTGATTTATTATACCTATACCTGAACAGCTTTTCACGTAATGGTAATGAACTTATTCTTAATAGACATTTTTTACTTAGTTATAATACAATTTTTAACACTAACTTCTTTTTTTTAATGTTTGTTCCTCAAAACTTCCATCAAGTAAAAAGCCTACTCACTGCTTCATGGAGTGGTATACCGGTATAATATGCCCTCAGACTCTCGGAGTTGTAAAGTGGCCCCCCCCCAAAAAAAAATTTCTGGATCCGCCGCTGTTGGGAATTAGTTTTTCAAACAAACACATGTTCATAGAGCAAAATGAAAATATATAAAACAACTGTGAGACCGATTCTAACCTACGCGGCGGAAAAATGATACAAAAAGAACAATGCAGATAGTGAGTAACGTAGAGATAAAGACTCTAAGAGCAATAAAGGGTATAACACTCAGAGACGGACAAACAAATAAGAGCATACGGGAGCAATGTAACATCCAGAACATCAACAAATGGGTGAAAGCAAGGAAAATAGACTGGGACAGTCATGTTAATAGAATGGCATCTGACAGATTAGCTAACGTCTGCAAAAATAACAAACCTTACAGCAGAAGACCAGCAGGAAGACCAAAGAAAGGATGGAAGGACAACTTACTGACAACAACAACAATATAGACAGAATGAGAGGCAGACAAACAGGAGCAATCCTAGTCAGACGAAGAAGAAGAAGAGTTTGTTAAATAAAATAAATAATTTTTAATTCGATTTGCTATTTAAGCGTGAAAAATACGACCTTAGTGATGAAACTCTGCAGCTCACGAATTTTTTTTTTATTCAATTAAATGGAAACTATTTTCAACAAATATTTTTTCTTTTAGAGCAAATTTCTCTTTCCCCCATTGACAACACTGTCTCATGCATTTCGGAGGATCTCCAGAAGGTCAACTGTGGTTAATTATTGGGGACCGAGCAGTCTTATCAATTTAATTAATTTATTATTGAGAAAGCGAGCAGCTTAAATTGGCCGTTTAAAATACGCGAATTTTGACGATGTCAATTTTAAACAAGAAGTTGCAATTAATTAGTCTAGTGGTAATTTTAAACGATGTGAAATTGAATTTTTCTGGCTGCGCTCCAATTAGACTATATAATATGACTAATGTATTGTTGTGCGAATAACAATACACCATGAATGATTTAAATTAGTATATTTCTATTATTTATCAAAAAATAGTTGAAAAAATTAACACAAAATTTGTATTTTTCGTGAAACATTGAAAATAAAATTTTGCTCTCATGTGTAATCTTCATATTTTTCAAACATTTTCATGAGGAAAATGTTTTGGGTAGATAAAAAGTCTGTTATTATAAGAATGTTTCAAATATTGAATAAAGATCCAGAAAGTTACACAAAACTGTTTTCCTATGGAATTTTATTGAGATTATTAAAAGTTCAAGTCAGACATAAACTGTCTCACACAACCATTCACATAATTATATATATATATATATAAAGGGTGTTAAAAACAACGTTTCAATACTTTAGGAGCTGATTATAGACCTCAAAATAAGTAAAAAACATGGGTCCGCAAATGAGCCGTTTTTCGATAAATTACAGAAGATATTCGATATATTTTTGACTCTGTTTTACAGAGGATGTTCCTTATGACCACCGTCCATCTTAATGCAGTTTCCCTCAATCGTCTAAAAACTTGATTGAACGTCACTGAGAAGGAAGTTGACGATCGGGATAAGCCTCTGCATGAAGGCGACGTGCATGAAAACCGATATGGTTCATTTTAATATTAGAATATAATATTCCAAATTCAGGAATAATAACTTTTTTTTTAACAACAGAGTGAAAGAAAGTAAACAACTCGAATCGGATGCAAAGTACTCAATATAAGTACGTAAATGTCATATGAAAAGCAAATGTTTGATGCCAGCTTTGATTTTCTTTCATGAACCGACTGAAAAACATTTTAATTGTAAGTTCAGTAAACAAGACATCTGAAAGATAAAAACAAATCGAATATCGTATTTGGTTGCGCTGGTAGTTAATTTTAAAAACCGAAAATCGCTGATATCTTCAAAACGGCACATTCGCGGACCCATGTTTATATGAAATTCTTTACTCATTTTGAGGTCTATAATCAGCTCCTAAAGTATTGCAATATTGTTTTTCAACACCCTGTATATAGTACGTAGTGACTTCCGAAAAATTTCACTCAATTTTAGGTAGGTTCCTCCTCGTATTAGGAAGAAAATAGATAGGGATTTCCCAACTGAATCTTTTTTTCACCTTGAAAAGAAGAAAACTGCTGAGATTTAAAATATCGCTTTCCGGACCTGCACTGAAAGAAACTCTTTTAAATTTATTCGATCAAGAACAGGAAAACGGGCAAAAATTCGAATATCGTGAATCCGGATCTGCATAGAAAGAAACTCACTGCAGTTTAAACGATTAATAAAAGTCGCTTATTTACCCAACGTGAATGCAGTAAGCAGTTAACGAATGTAACTATTGAATAAAGAGTTAAAAGCGTCGTTTTACGTAACCAGCAGTAGTTTTCAAGTTCAAGAGAGTTAAACGGGAATTAAAGGTGATAAATAATCGACTCTGCAGTTTGCCCAGAACTGAGCCTACCTTCGCTAAAAATTTCTTTCGGTCGTAAAGGTACCTCACTAAACATGAGAGCAGCTGAAAGCAGTACCGGGTAAACTCTATAAAATTAAATAAATAGGAATTCGTTCCTTCATCTTCTGAAACGGACATTAACGAGTAATGTACCGCATGATCAAATATTTATCGAAGTATGAGATAATTCAATATTAGATGACCTTTCTAGGATGGAACCAAAGCAGAGCTAGTTTCCTAAGACTCCACAGTATGCTATTTCCATTCATCCTTGAAGGGATATTGTTAAAAAATTCGACATCGGTACCACACACGACGGAAACACTAGACATTCCATTTCATTCTTCAACGAGCCCCACCAGTAATGTCTGGTGTTTCCATCGTTTGTAGCACCGATGTTGAATTTTTTAACACTCTCCTTTGAAGGATGAATGGGAACTCCATATAGTCGAGTCTCGTGAAACCAACTCCGTTGCCGGATTTATTTGATTAATCATCCATTTGTCGAAAGAATTTCCTAAACAGGCCTGAACAGGTTATCCCTTTTTAGATTTTTGAAATTTGATTTGACCCTATAGAACATATTATGATATATTGTATAAAAGTTCTTTTAATCCTGAATTTGAATAAGTGAAACGAAATGAAATTAATACTTTAGTTTTTCTGGGTAATATTCCTCAATCTGAAATTCAACTATTTCTTTCATGTTTACAGATTTCACACATGTATTAATATAATAATTTTCAGGGACAATACACCTACTCTCGTGTACGAAAGCAAGTATTTTAAACATAATAATCTATTAAAAGAACGTATCTGGACACTTCTAAGCCAACTACTTCATTATTATATAACTATAAGTAATTATATAGGGTGGCCCAATATTAAAATTTTGTTATATTCATATCAATATGAAAAGAATTGAAAATAATTTCGGATTTTTATGAGTTTACGAAGATACTTTCAATTTTTATGTCATAATAATTGTTTTTACAAATATTGGATCAACATATTCAAGATGAAAAATTTTAATGTATTTATTAAAACATTAAACTGAGAACCAAAGGTTTGAGTAGTTCACAGAATTAAAAAAAAGTAATGGAAAAAAATTACCATTCCTTCATTTAATTAAACTCAAAATTTGTCAATTTATCTCATTGTACCTACTATTCAATGAATAATATATTGAAATGTGGGGCTAAGAGCTCTTACGAGATTGTAAATAAAAAAAATTTAAAAGCCAGGAGTAACCTCTGGGATTCGAACCTAGAAATACGGCACACCAGGGTTCAGTACTTAGACCAGTCGGTCGTCAACACAATGTAAAGAATAGACGCAAGAATGTATATAACGAGAGGATAACATATCGCCACGCGTACCAAGCTAGTTAGTCGAGTATGTTAGGTACGCTGGCTAGTATTTGGGAGGTCTCGGGTTCAAACCCCGGGGCCGACTGGTCTGCCATGAGTTTTTCCCCGAGGTTTCCTCATGGTAATGTAAGTCACTGCTTGCAAACTTATAAGGCGAATGCTGGGCCAGTATTAATCCTCTGAACCCTACCCACACTTCCTATGTTCCATAAATATCCCGTCTCACCTATCCTTAATGCACTTGTACATACAAGTGTATCCTCTGATCCGGCTGAAGGAGTTAATCCCAAACTCAAGCTGCCCGCCTCCCTGACACATACTTCAGGGAGGAATGAAACACGTGTGTTTCCTTTTTTTTATCGCCACGCTATATAATTGAATATAAACCTAGAAAACGTAGTCATTATTTTATGGAACAAATTTGTAAAGCTTTATTGTAAACTATGTACATTACCCAACAAATTTCAATCTTAAATAACCAATAAATTCCGGACATACACAACACCCAAGAGCGAGGTAGGACTCGAACCCACAATCCTCGGTTTACAAACGGTATAAGGCGGTTCACCTTACCGCTGGTCTACCGAGGCCTCTATGTTAACTTTAGTTACCATTATTCCAATGTTATTTAGTTACCATTATTCCAATGTTTCCCATTATCTATAAATGTCGAAATTATCTATCAGTTAAAACAAAAATGAACGCCTATAATGCCTTCTTTCTGTCCCATTTGCGCTACCCACTGCCTGTGTGGGGTACGTGTTGTTCAACTAGATTTAATGAAATTAAAATTTTACAGAACAAAGTCCCAAAAATTTTATTCAATTATGATATACTTACAAGTACAGATACCCTATACAGTGAACTGTGTCTCTGTAGGTTGGACAAGATATTGATGCTTGAGCAAGGTAAACTTATGCATAAAATAATTTTACGAAAACAAAAGAGTAATACAAATATAACATTTACCAACGAAATACATAGCCATTATACGCGTAACATAAATAATGTATATGTAAACTCTAATAGGATAAATCTGGGGCTGTATAGCCCAGTACAATGTGCGTCTAAACTTTATAATTCTTTACCAGAAAATCTAAGGTTGATAAGAAACTACAATGTATTCCTTAAAAACCTGAGAATTTTTCTGGAAATAGAATAAAGTAAAATGTGATATTTTTGCAATTAGTTGTCAAGTATACCTTAGTCATCTGTAAATTAATATTAAGAAAAAACAAATGGAAAAATAGTATATTGTTGAATCCTTATAATATTTTATCTCGACGCCAGAGCTTTTGGCACTGATTTGAGATTGTTATAATACATTGTTGCAAATTTTTTATTGATAAAATAAAAGTTATTTTCAAAAAAAAAAAAGTTACAGGGCATTATGCAATAGTAATCTGTTAGAACGTGTTAGAGCGAAAACTAAGTGAAAATTATCAATATCTTAAAATTTTCGGGCCGTAAAGTTTCAGGCGACTAGATTTTTGACGATATTGTGACTCGTGGGGTAAGTGAAATGTATATATTTTTAAGTTTCACATAAATAGTTGCCCGAAGAATATGTATAACCTAATAAACAGTTCATCTAACGTGAAACGTGGTAAATATACAGTGGTCCTTCTCTCCTCTCAACTGAGGACAAATGGACCGTATGTGTGTAGGATATACGGTCCATTAAGTGACATTATTTTTTAGTTTGCTGAGATGCCTGTGTATATCCCTCTCGGTCACGAATTAAAACTATTGGAGCGAAAAATCTGAAATTTACTGTGATGCAACTTATGATTTTTTGAAAATTTTTGATGTTAAATTCAGATTTTCAAAATGCTCCGTTTGGGCACTATGACATGTCCCCAATTGAGGACATCATGAGCTGATGGAAGACATGATGGAAGAACATTTCAGAAATATGTTCAGAGGGTAAAATATTAATATGTTTTATTAAAATAACATTACAGGGTATGGTATTTCATGAATGGTCCATTTTCGAAGTACTAAAATGTATAAAATTTAACTTTTGCAGAAATAAAATAAAAGTGCTGTTATATTTACCTAGGTGTTGCGTTTACCGCTAGCTCACAATGTCCTCAAATTAAGACACCACACTTTCAAAAATCGCTGATTACAATATGCACAAAAATTACCAAACAAAATTACTTTGGAACAAGTCTACACTTATTGTGAACGTGAACAAACAGTTTTCAAACACGTGGTCTAACGAATATAACTAACAAAAAAATAAACAGTAGAGCGCTACACTGCTGTCACAGCTACCCTACGGAAACCTATATTTCAAATGAATGAATTTTTTTTCCATCAGCTTGTAGATGGCAGCGCATATATTTATTTGGAAGTATATGATGTCCACAACTGAAAACAATGACAGAGAAGTAAGAGCAAGCGATACTTCATAGGAAAAAATCCAAAGTAGGTTGTCCTCAATTGAGGACAAGGTGAGCGAGAGGGATATAAAAGAAGGCAAGTTGCTCATCCCAGAAGCCATTGGACAGAGGAAAATTTGCAAGAAGCAATTGGAGCAGTGATACGCTGACCAAAATGATAATATTTTGCTGTGTTTGCCGCCACATACTATATATTGTTTACATACGTTGGATCGTGCGTTCTTCAAATCCCTAAAGACGCATTATTATAATTCCGTGCAACCGTTTTTTGAAATCGGACGCTTCTCGTAAACTAACTAAGCTTCAAATTGGAAAATTACTAGGTGAATCTTGGAATACTGCAGCGACCGTACAGAACACAGTATCAGCATTTCGTCGTAGAGAAAAAGAGGCTCGCAAACTATTGACCTCCTTCGACACCGATTCAGGAGAAGAAGATGAACAAGTTGTTTTAAATGACGAAGAAGAAACTGAAGATGAACTTGACTATGAAAATAAGTGTGCTGGCCGGAAAGAAGATTACAGACTCACAAAAAAAAGATGATTGCATTAAGCCTTATATGTGGTTGATTGCTGCAAGAGGGGTGTACATCCTCCTTAAATTTGTGTGTCTTGTGTGGCAAACACACCTCCAAGGAAAATAGAGATGAATGAATGGTTGTCCATCTCTCCTCATAAGCATGGTCCGTCTTTCCTACACTGTAGAGGAAAGATGGACTTCCGCAGAGTTGCAGTTTTTAATTTTTTTTATCAAATGCGATAGATATAGGTAATTAGTTTTGTTTATGCAAAAAAATGATTCTTAACCCTCTCGCTCACCTTGTCCTCAATTGAGGACAACCTACTTTGGATTTTTTCCTATGAAGTGCCGCTTGCTCTTACTTCTCTGTCACATTGTTCTCAGTTGTGGACATCATATACTTCCAAATGAATATATGTGCTGCCATCTACAAGCTGATGGAAAAAAATTCATTCATTTGAAATATAGGTTTCCGTAGGGTAGCTGTGACAGCAGTGTAGCGCTCTACTGTTTATTTTTTTGTTAGTTATATTCGTTAGACCACGTGTTTGAAAACTGTTTGTTCACGTTCACAATAAGTGTAGACTTGTTCCAAAGTAATTTTGTTTGGTGATTTTTGTGCATATTGTAATCAGCGATTTTTGAAGGTGTGGTGTCCTAATTTGAGGACATTGTGAGCTAGCGGTAAACGCAACATCTAGGTAAATATAACAGCACTTTTATTTTATTTCTGCAAAAGTTAAATTTTATACATTTTAGTACTTCGAAAATGGTCCATTCATGAAATACCATACCCTGTAATGTTATTTTAATAAAACATATTAATATTTTACCCTCTGAACATATTTCTGAACATTTTTTGTCTTCCATCAGCTCATGATGTCCTCAATTGGGGACATTTCATAGTACCCATCAGCTCATGATGTCCTCAATTGGGGACATGTCATAGTGCCCAAACGGAGCATTTTGAAAATCTGAATTTAACATCAAAAATTTTCAAAAAATCATAAGTTGCATCAGAGTAAATTTCAAACTTTTCGCTCCAATAGTTTTAATTCGTGACCGAGAGGGTTAAAGAATTTTCCTTTTAAATGTTATTTTTACATTCATGTAACATTTATCAGTAAAGAGATATATTTGGGTTATTAAAATGTGGTCCATCTCTCCTCCACTTACCCTACATGAATTCATGAGTACATATAATGCATTGGCGATTGACGTGGCGGAGTGGGATCAGAAAGAAAAGGGATGAAAGAACGGAAAGAAGAGGGATAAAGAGAAAAGTATACAATATTAGCTTCTGTTAACTAAAAGCGTGACTTTCGTCAGTCTACTTCTGTCACACTTTTAGTCTCGCATATTTTTCAGTTTGGTCCCGCAGCGAAATCTCCTCCAAGCCTGCCGTATGGAACTTCGTTCAAATAGGAAACATGGGTAAACAAATTCATCGCCATCGCAGTGGAAACGTATCGAGAACGCAACTAGTAAACATTCGTGTCGCAGATTTTCAGTGTGCAGTGAAGTACGAAAACGAGGAACAATTTGTTGCTGTTGCAACAAATGTTCCAAAATGTTCCAAAATGTTCCTTAAAATTTCTTTATGTTTCGGCAACAAATGTTGATTGTTTCTACTAAACAATATGCAACAATTGACCATTTTAGTTGCTTCAGTGGAAACAAGAAATTTACGTATGTTGCCATAAGTTTCTACTTTTGGCAACAAGGAGAAACATTCAGCAACAAAATGTACCTCCGGTGGAACCGTACAGTGGCGTAGCCACGGGGGGATATATCCCCCCCATGCCCCATGGATAATGAATAATTGTTATTCTTTCAAGGCAAAAATAAATAAAACTAAAAACCTCATTTTTCTTAATTGAATATTAAAATCCCAAGGATACCGTGATATTTTTCTGGAAATATTTTCGCGAATTCTTTTAGGACCAGCGCAGTTAGCGTGACATGTTTTTTCAAGTCCTTCTGGAAGAAAAGTTATCACCTTTTAAATTCCATAATAATTAAATTAATTTTATTTCAAAATATTTACCCTTTTTTTATGTATTAAAAACCAACGTTTGCCTTTGATTTATAATATTGTAAAAAAAGTTTAATACAAACTGGTCATGTAGAATTAAAAAAGACCTCATTTTGCATTTGTATACCTTGCCGCCATGCATTTCGGAACAGGTTATCATCTTTTAGGTTAATATTTCTTCCGCGAGAGGGCGAACAGATTCCTAAAATCGCCAATAGTTTACATTTCTACCACTACATTTTATGTTGTAGAAAACTGCCAGGAGTGTTGGAGCGGAAATCAAAATAAAAACAACAGTTAAAAATCAGAGGCATAGAGCAAACCCAAACATTTCCACGGACTCAGAAAATCCAGTGAGGAATTACTTTAAAATCTCAGCATATGTCCCATATATTGACTTTTTTATGAGTGAATTAACAGAAAGATTCACTAATCACAAAAGCATTTTCCAAGGTTTTCTTTGCTTATTGTCAGAAGGAAAATTCAACACTAATATGCACCCGTTTGAGGAACTGACAGTTCATTTTCTACCTGAAGTGTCCAAAAGCTGCGTTTTAGCAGAGCTGAGGCTGTGGTTTGAGCGGTTACGTAGGCTTCCAGAAAATTCACAGCGTCGGGCCATAGATCTACTCGACATATGTAGTCAAGATGCATACCCAAATATACACAAATAATTGAAAATTTTTTGTACCCTTCCAGTATCAACAGCAACACCTGAACGGTCGTTTTCGACATTAAAGAGGCTTAAAACTTATTTAAGAAACTCGACCTCCCAGGTTTGTACTATAGGTCAAAATATTTTATAATAATGAAAATATTTTATGTTTTAAATTTAAGAACCGGCTTAATGGTTTAGCAATGCTCAGCATCCACTATTTTTGGAGACTGATGAAGTTTTTGATGAGCTTGCAAAAAAACCACGAAGGCTATATTTTGTTATCTAATATACTTGTATAAATATTTTATTTTTCTGTTCTTCATATATGTTTGTTTTGTAAGTTACATTAGTTTATGTTCTGCAGGACCATCCGTAGGATGGTGCGAGCAGTGCCGTCGCACAGGGCGCCAGGTTGTTGGGGGCACCATTTTCTGAGTAGCATAAAAAAAAATTAACAAAACAAAAAAAAACCTGTTTTATTTTCTGCAATAAATATCATAAAGCGTAAAACTGTAACAATCATTTAAGTTAGTCAAAATAGTGATTGAATAAATTTGATTTGACTTTATCAATAACATATCAAATTCAACCTTTGCGTTCTATAACGTCGGCGTCGGTTCGCGTATTTTCATTTTATTTTATTCTACGCTTTTTATCATGTCTGTGGTGCAAGTGGTTCAAAATTTGAGAACTAAAAGTGAACCAAATGGTCGTCCTCTTCCAGATTTAACAATTTGAGAAGTCCATCGCAATTTTACTTTTTACCTTTTTTAACGATTTTAACGACTTCTGGACAGAAATTGGGCGTGGCACCCTGAATAGCCTCCGGCGGCCCCTGAGGGGAGCTGTGCGGAGCCTCATATCCCCCCCAGGGCCTAACTCTGGCTACGCCACTGGAACCGTAGCTTAAGGTTTGTTTCATGAGCGTAAGCGTTTCCTTTCTTTGTAAGCATTGAATTTTTTCTTTTTCTCCTCGCTAATGTCAACATTCTCTCGCATCCTATCGTCACGCACTGATAAAGATGTTATCTACAATAACCGTTGGTCTACACTAGAGTACTATTGAATCACGAATGAATTGTGTTTTGTCATACACAATGAAAGAATAATTATCGTTACGGTACTCTCTGGTAATGTGGGATTAGATAAAGGACAATGTTCGATGATGAATCGAATTAAACACAGGTCTCTCTAACAACCGGAATTTCCATCAAAAATTTAACCATTCTTAATGAAGTATTATTTATAAATGACTACGTTGAGTGAAATGAGGACATTTGACGAAAGAAGACGAGAGGTGTCGTGGGACCCTATTGCTGTATATAATCTATTGAATAGTAGGCATAATCAAACAAATTAACAACGAGCAAAGTATAAACTTTAAAATAAAAAAAAAACACTTTTTTGATATTGTTGATACTGTATTTAGCAGTACCGAAAAGTCTCATATTTTTTATATTGTGAAATATAAGCCAAGTGTTTTTTTTGTTTTACAGTTCATTCTTTGTTCTTTATGATGTTTCACCAAGTGATGTGCGATAATTTAATCTCAGAAATTAACAACGTTTGAAATAAGTAAAAATCAAAAATGATGAATAATAATAAAATAATTATTACATAAAGTGAACAAGGATAATTCTTCAATAATTTAACAAATTATCATACAATTTCCAAGGGAGCTGGTTTTCCGCGAATAGAATTCTACATTTACAATCAACAGTGAATTATAAAAATCATCCCCGACTCAAAATCTGCATACAGCTGTTTCGATCTTATTCGATCTTATCAGTGCACTCTATTCGACTCGGAGTGAATTAACAAATTTCCAATTGTTCCCCAATAACAATAGCGGCCGGGGCTTCTATTTGGACAACATCTCAGAGCGCCCTCCATCAAGGATAATGGAAACTAACAATTCACCACTTGGATCTAAAATGCAGAATCCCGTCGCGAGAATACGTATCTCCCGATATAATATACACTAAATTTGTATAAAGTTTAAACTTTACTGTAAAACACACTTGGCTCAAGTTTGACTATATAATAGTTATTTACGATACAAGTGAGTTAACAGCATCATTAAGATACGCGTGTGAAAGTTGCACAACGAGTGCGTAGCACGAGTTGTGTAACCACACAAGTGTCTTAATGGGGTTAACTCGCGTGTATTGTACAATATTTTATCTACTCCTAACCGGGATACTTAATTTTATACGATTCATTTTTATTATAATTAAATTTACCTCAATACCTTTGTTCAAATAAGTACCTGAAACACCATGCATGGCAATGTCAATTTGATATTAAATAATATTGATGTCACTTTAAAGTCAAGTTTCAAAAATTGTAATCAACTGTGTCATTAACATTTATAACAAATAAGTTCATGTTTTTATAATTTATTAATAGTTTATTAAACTTGTATTTAGTAGGTATTGCAAAATACATGTTTTACAAACTTTTTATTTTATTTTGGTAGTCATCTAAAGGAAGAGTGCGGTAATAAAAATGCGTGAGTTAAGAAGCTCTTACCTCACTCAAAATGCGTGCGGTAAGAGCTTCTTAACTCACTGGAGTAGACAAAAATATTTAGATACTGTATTTAGCAGTAAAGGGTGATCGACATGGTTCGAGTTATGAACTCATTATCAAGACTGACTACAGGAGAGTATTACATCTTATTTTATAAAACATTTCGAGAATTTCAAGAACGTAAAGGCGCTTTCCTTTGTTACCTGAATGCAACAATTGGGTTTTGTTGAAATCCAGGAAATGATTAGATTTAATTTTATACAGTGTTCGGAGAAGCAAGTGGTATTTTTATTTTGTAAAATTGACTTTTTATGTTCTTCAACTCGAATGTTTATATTCCTTCCTGTTTGTCCAATATAGAAAGCAGGACATTCGTCGCAAAATATTTTGTTAACACCACTGTTTTCTCCGATGTCAGAGTTTTCTTTATTATTGACCAAGAATGACTTCAAGTTTCTTTTATTTGTACAAATCGTTTTAACGTTATTTTTCGATAGTCAGTTAAAAATTTTGCTATTCAAAGTCGGCACATAATTTATTGGAAAGTATTTTTGTTCTCCATTAATAGTTTGCGTGGGGTATATTGAATGCAACAGATTCTTTTTTCCCAATGAGCTTATCGATAAGACTTTCATTGTAACCGTTATTGGTGGCTAATAATTTAATGGTATCAAATTCAGTTCTTCGATAATGGAATAGTGAACAACCTATGTATCAACGAATGTTGTTTTATATAGTGAAACCTAAGCCAAGTGTGTTTTATTTTGAAGTTTAAACTTTATTCTTTATTATGTTTAACCAAGTGATGTGCTAGAATTCAATCTCAGTTACTATCAGGGCCGTATCCAGGGGGGCTGAGCCCCCTCTGGAATTATCTAAGCCCCCTCTAGAAAAGATACTAGAATTATTACAAACCAGAAATGTGTATATCTGCGTTGAAACATAAAACTACCCTAGTTACAAACAAATCTACCTAATTGTAAAACTGAATTAAAATTATTTATTTGTGGCATCTTTTAACCCGCAAAACATGTTTACGTTTTTTATCCTAAAATGAAATAGCGACAAACGAGCGACTACCATCAGGGTTGCCAGATTTTTCAGAGCCGTGTTGCACTTTAGACGCTAATTTGTCGCCCAAAAGCGCAACCGTGGGTGTGACATGTAAACGGGTTAACATTGGTAACAAGTATTTTTCATATAAAATTCACTTATTCTAGGAGTTATTTCATACGTGTTTTGCTGCTAATTTGTCGCTCAAAATCGCAATCATGATTTTTTTCGCAACTGCACGAAAATATAGTGCACCCAACATGTTGCCTACCCGTCCGAAAAACAATAATAGGTACTTTCGGGACTTTTTACTTAAATTACTATTACAATCAAAACCACGATTCTGTTACAAATATCTTTATTTTCATATAAACTGTTCACAAGACATCATTACATCATCATCATCTTTGTCTGTGCTTGAAGTTGTGGATTGGTTCTGCTACTGATACATATCAGAATTGAATTTTGCATAAATAGCTTTGCTAGGCTCAAATAATAAAATTGATTCTAGTAAAAATAATAAATAAAAACTCTGAATAAATTAAACTAATAGAAATAAAAAATATTAAAAAAATATATAAAAATGTACTTTCATCATTGAATATAAAAGACATCCAATTCATTCGTGGAGAGGACATTTTCATTGATTAATATTGTTAAATGTAAAATTCGAAATAAAATGTTACTAAAAATGTTAAATTCAGTTGTGTCTATTAGATCTCACTTGGAAATAAATGATTGATTGTTTATGATAGTAACATTTACAGCAAATCTCATTTATTTCCAAGTGAGATCTAATAGACACAACTGAATTTAACATTTTTAGTAACATTTTATTTCGAATTTTACATTTAACAATATTAATCAATGAAAATATCCTCTCCACGAATGAATTGGATGACGTTTATATTCAATGATGAAAGTACATTTTTATATTTGTTTTTAATATTTTTTATTTCTATTAGTTTTATTTATTCAGTTTTTATTTATTATTTTTACTAGAATCAATTTTATTATTTTTCCAAAATGTTTTCCAATTATTATTCGTTTTCCAGTATACACTTCTAGGTAAAAAGACAGAAAAAGCTGTATATTCCTATCTTTTCTTCACGTATATTTATTTTAGTACTATGTAAAACACAAGCACCCTCAAGAATTTGTTCAGCCCCCTCTAAAAAGCAGTGCTGGTTACGGCCCTGGTTACTATATTTGTATTGTGTTATCATAAAATTGAAATTAAAATCACAGATTTTGAAAAATATCGTTCAAACGTTCTCCTGGATACAAAAGCAAACTTTTTCCTGTCAATAATTTTTTTGGTTCAATTTTGATCTAATCTACCGAAATTTCATACTTCAATGTCAATGTCAAATTCTGTGTTGACCCGTGATAATTTATTCCTTTCGAATAGCATTTCGAGACGATGCACTTCGCGCGAAAAATACGACCTTCGTGACGAAGCTCACGAGGTTTTTCTTGTTGACCATCTTTATAGGGTCCGTCTCTTTGCCGTGACACGTTAACTTCTTGTTCTTCCCCCGTCGAACGTATGGCCAACGCGGATCCATCGCCGCAGCCAGTTAAAAGCGAACTACCTACCGAAAAAGTACCGCAAATTGAGTAATATCGAACGAAACAGCAACGGCGATTTCAGTTCTGTCAGTAAATTTGTCTAAACAATATCTGCGACCGGTCACGGAAGAACAAATGAGACAACGGTTGTATTGTCGATTTTCGAAATCCTTCTCGATTATTATTCGGTGATAATAAAATCATTTTTAATATTTAATTTCTTGGACAAACGACTTATTTATCTATTCGAGAAGCCGACGTTGTATGACTTTCTTATTATCGCCAGTTCGTTTTCCAGTGATGAATAGTGTGATAATAAGTGCTAAAGACTTCATTAAATCGCACAATGAAAGGAAAAGTGGTAAACAGAGTAAAAAGGAGACGAAAAATGCGAAGAAGGTCAAAAAAGCAAAGACGAGATGGAGGAATAGTGAGTGAATAATCTTATATTGTCTTGAAAATTCGCTATTTTTCACGAAAGAATTTTTTTTGAATAAATAAGGATATTCAAGAAAAAATTGTTTTGAATGAATAAGAATATTAAAAAAAAATTGTTGATAGATTTTTGTACCTTTTTAAGATTGATTGGTAATTTATGAAAAGAATAAGCACATAATTTTAGTTATAAGAAAGATTAGAGTTGTTTTTTTTTAATTCAACGATTTATTGCATACTACCTATAATTTTCATTAAAAATCATAGGAGATTTATAAATTTAATACCTAAAAAATTTGATATCAAGAAAATTTCTTCTTTCATTCAATTGCGATTCGTAAAGTTGTAAAAATTTTTCATTTTGCTGATTAATAGATATTTCATAATTTCTACTATTTCGATAATTTTCTTGTTTAATATGAGCTCCAATGAAACTTCTTGCAAACGAAAACGAATGTTTAAATGAAAAACTTGACCAGAAATATGAATGGGAAAAGCCTCGTACAAAATTTTGAAATTAGAGCCTTTTTTTATAGTTTCACAAAAAACCTAAAGTTAAACGAGATGGAACTCGTACTCCAGCTGTCGTATGATATTTATTTTCGAAACAATCTTTTTTAACACCCTTTAATAGCTTTGTGCCAAGTACGAGTTCAAAACGTTTTAAAATTATGAAAGCAAAGACAAATAATAGGTTGAAAAAAACACGCTTTTATAGTAAGCAGAACTGAAAAACAGAAAATAAATAATACTTTAAAAAAACTAAAAAACACGCTTTTGTAGATAAACGAATCAAAAAGTAGAAAATAAATAATAGTTTGAAAAAAAAACAAAAAACAACGCGTAAATAGAAAAGCAAATTGAAAAGTAGTACTTTTGACAATATCTGTCATTAAAATATTATAACAATTGATTGTGTAAGCATACCACGCTTTTCTACATTGTTGATATGTTTTTTGATTACGAGAAAAAAACTGAGAAGATAATAAATTCCAAAATTGATGTTATATGTTCATCGGCAATTTCCTCTTTCATGAATTATGAAACCAGACGAAATTTCCAAGGAAATCCGAATCATTTTCCAACTTCAGACGCTCTCATCCAGTAGATACTCAATCAATCTTATAGTGATTCGAAAGAGATTGATTCTCGAAAAGAAAACTACAACTTCCACCAAATTGGAGAAAAAACAAACAAACAGATTTTACAACGCTCGCCTATGGCTAACTCACTTCGAAATTCTCGAGAAAAGCCGACACGAAATCCTAATTCGTTTTGATGAAGTGTCTAAAAGCCCGAAACGTACTAGTATCATCGACAACGCATCTCTTCATTTTCCCGATATATTACGTGATCAAAGATCAGATAAATCACGATAATTTCTCTCATTATCGCAATTTCTCGACGGAGCGGGTCAATAAACCTCCCCGCGGCTCGCAAAAAATTAGCAACATGAAATCGAGCCGACTAGGAAACAACTCTCGAATCGCTTGTTTCACTTGTCCCTGTTGCTGCATCGTTGCATTCGTTGCCTACTTTCCCGCTATTTTTAGCTGCTAGATCCGATCAATTACTCGAGGACAGAGCAAGAAATTGTGTAAAAACGATAGATAATCACACTGCACCACGTGACCAATTCTCTGTGTGCGATTTTCGATATAGGGTTCGTTTTTTTGCAAGGGAATTTCGGTGGTTTCATTCTGAACAAAGGAACGACGCTAGGTTCATCTGTAGTTTCATGTTGTAGGCGTGTTTTAAAAGAAATGAACTTCATTGTTTTCGAAAAAAAAACCATAAAAATCACTAAGCTTCCCCGTGTGGCTCAGGAAGCTGCCTCCTAATGATATATTTAACACTGGATGGATCTTCGTTGGACATTTCTAATGATATGCCACGACCCTTTCCACCAGGACATTGTGAAGTGTTTGATGTAGTTAGATCGGTCAAGACCAGTAGATCACATGGGACGGTCCAAGGGTCCAAACACCTACTTTCATTGGTACTTTTCAGTAAAATTCCGTGGAATTTATCTTGACATAACCTAGAAACTTTGAACTTAACTTTATTTAGAATTTCTCCAATATATGAAATGATTTGTGAAAGAATTATTGAGATTGTGGGTGTAAGAATTGATGGATTCTGGAGGTCGCCATCAGAAAATCTGCTGTTCTAGGACATTTTTCTGTGATATTCTTTACAGTTTGGTTTTCGCACGGGTAGATAGTGTTTACCTAAGGTATGCAGGGAGTAGGCTCATCTGCCATGCTGGGTTCAAGTCCTGTTAAGAGTAGACCATATTTTATGTGGTAAGTCGTTGCCTGGTGGTTTTTGGGTAATGAATGGCATTTGGTTGTTTTCCTTGGTGGTCCATTCTTCGCTCCAGGCATTGGCTATGCTGACATTTTTTGCTATGGGAGTTTGTGCTGTTTTGATAGGTGGCTTTCTAAGTCGGAGGCTGTTGTAGTTGGCACAATCAATGTCATCGTGTATCGGAAGATTTCTGATGTCCAATATCTTTTTGTCATCTCTTGAAAAAGCGATCATATGGTGCAGATTTGGAGGCGGTATCTGATCAAAGACTAGGAAGACTAGTAGCCATTCAGTAGAGGTAGATATAATGACATTTGCAACCATTATCATTGTGTTGTTCAGCTGAATATAGATCCTATGTGCATGGGGATTGTTAAGCCATACAAGCGCAAAATATTCAGCTGCTGAGAAAACGACATACAGAGCGATACGAAGGGTGAGTCAATTGGTAAAGAATGTTAGGAGGTATGGAACTCCACCGAGGGATATGCAACTATGTCAAAGGATGTGTTAGTTGAACCATAGGTTCATGGAAGCTTCATGAATTCGTGATTGAATTCCGAGACATCTGGATGTAACATTCAACAGAAAACAATCCAAAATATAAATTAAGAAGCTAGTTAATTTAAACAATTGGAAAAAGTTCACATACGTTTTCAGAATATTAAACTATGAGGTTATATTTGAAGCATTCAGGAAAATTACAAACTTCAACCATTTCAGTGAGGGAAATATTCAAAGTCACCAATTATCTCTACAACTGCAATAAATTCAATAGAATATTGCAAAAATATCTCTTCTTCAGAACGCACGGAGACATTATTCTTTTGCATTGTTATATGACACACATTTAATTAAGTTACTTTTGTGTTACTTATTTAGTTCTATTAAAATGATTAGAGAACACTAGAGATACGAAACTGACGTTCGTGAACTTGCAACAACAGTATCATACAAACGCAGTGGTGATTATATTCAATATAGTTTAAAGGATTATTCAAGGTATGTAGAAAAGACAGCGATATACTTCGACTAGTGTCTGTTAGTTACTGGACCATGTATTTTCATTTGTAGTTTTCTGGGCCTCCATTAAAATACAGAGGATAAGTCGTACACAAAAAATTTTGAAACTTTAAATAATTGATTGAATAAGATGAAAAAATAAATATGTACGTTCCATCCCTTATAGAGCACGTTTTAATTTGAATATTCATTTAAAACTTATTTACCCAACAATTTAAGATATTGAACTGAGGAAGAACCTAGGAAGACGAAACGTACCCTAATTATAAGTATATCGAAGTAACGATCATAAACCATGTTTTACTATAGACTCTAGGAATTTTAAAGTCAACGTGACCTACAATTTTTTGCCACTAAAATAATAAAGAACAGAATTGTTATTAATTCTTGAAATTTTCTTTACAAATATATCGCAAATTTAAAACAACAATAGTGAGTGATCATACACTATGAATATAGTATAACTATATTGAAGCATCAGAATGAACAATGCATTGAAACTTCTGAAGAAAAGAGAGATATCGGTAACCCAAATAGCGTCAGGCAGTATTAGAGCATACGTATTTTGACATTTAACCTATGCGCGATTCGATTCTTAACGTCAACGTCGCTAAATAACGTTACCGCCAGCCCTAATTTACGGAGCATAAAGACAGACGGTATTTGAAATAGCGCCTAACAAATTAACATGCCGGTCATGCGCAGCGTTTTTTTTTTAAATTTATGGTTATGTAACTTTGTTGTTTTTTTGTACTTACTACCAATATGAACGTACGACTGTTTTAATTCCTTCATTTGATTTTTAAGTAATGGTAAATTAATAAAATACAAACTCTGGGATCTGTAGAGCGTGATACAACCTGTAAATATCATCTTTCTCAAAGCTAAACAAAAATTTACAGTCTTCATCTAGAACCTCGTCTAATGAAAAACGCTGTTGGGCATCAACATCTTGTTGATCCCTTATAATGTTTATCAAAATAGCGGCTTCAATGTTTTGATCATTTCCACCACCAATAATTATCACTTCAAGATCTTCATCCATTGCGGAGATTCTAGTGGAAGTTAGGAAAAAGGATTGAAAATAAAATGAATCTATATAACAAATATAATTTTCGTCTTTGATTGGAACAATAATAATTCAAAAAAACCCCGGATATGGCTAAGGCATACGCACAAATTCAATTAAAAACATAAAAACTGACAAGACAAACAAAAGACACGATAACAATAAAGCATAAAGATAGGTTAAGTCACATTTTCGAATAGCGCGGGTTTGGTGAATTAGGGCACGGTAAAACATCGCTGCCGATAACTGTTAAATAAAACTAAAATACCGCTTGACGTAAAACCAATACCGCAGGACGTTAATAAAGTTCACAGGCGCTATTCGTTTTACCGATATCTCTCTATTATATCGAGTGACAAATGCAAGGAAAAATATTTTCATTAAGAGACCCAGTACTTTTCAGTCTACCCTCGTATGCACAAACCTACCCCTTCTATTAACGTCACTGTCTTAACAACCGATCATTTTCGATTACCGCGCACTAATCTAGTTAAACATTATCTTCGACCATGAATTTTTAAATGGACGATAAAGGCCACGTTATCGTTAGCCCCGTATATACAGTTTTAAGTTTTTCATCTGTTTCAGTGGATGACATGGAGCAATATCTGCAGTATATAGGAGGTGGCGCTGGCGCTTTAGCACTAACTGGCGTCGCGGCGGCCTCAGCATTTTACCTAGCCAGCAGGCCTAGCTCCCAGAAGCCTTTGTTTCCGTTGGATGATCAGTGCATAGTGGAGGAGGTGAGAAATTATTTATTATCTTGTGAATGACGTGTTTTTACTGAAGCCGGGACTATATTTATATTAAATCGTTCCTTCGCGGTCGCGAAAATTAACCTCCACGGTCGGTTTTGATGGAAATTTCGAAGGTTTTTTTTATAGTCATTATCAGAGCTGTATTACTGAGGGCTAGTGCCCAGAGCGGTGAATTTCCAAGGGCGGTGGAATCCTGGGCGTGACAAACACAAAAAATGCTTCTGAAGGTGTGATCCTATAGAAAATATTTATGAATAAAAATAAATACAATAATTTTGTTCATTATCGGGAGTTTCTTTGAAATTAAAAACACTGTAGTTTTATTCATTTGTGTTCGCATTTTAGTTCGCTATAATCATGTTGACGTTTATTTTCGGTGACAATTAAATCAAATTATATTGAAATATTGTTTCATTATTAATATAAATATCGGCCTCATCAGTTAATAATTTTAAACATTGTCAAAATAGACTATAACTGACAACTGAACGGTTTGTCTAAAACGAAATTTACAAAAACTGGTGAACTGGCAGTTCGACTCAAATAGAAACGGAAATGAACATTGAAATCGTGTGAAAAGACTTAAGCTTTTGTTTATTAGATTATTTGTTCTAAATTGAATCGAAACAATTAAAATTTCACTTCTCCTAAACATTATTGCGAACTCTGAAAATATTAATAAAGTATTATTATTATTTGATATTATTCATCTATATTTGGGGTTCACTGGAAGTGCTATTGCAATGATTTAAAAGCTTTATATAATCGTATTCAGATGCTTAAAGTGGATGGATGGTAAACTGTCAAAAATGAACCGGGTGATTTATGGTGTTCCACAGGGTTCTATTCTTGGACCATTCTCTTTAGTACATATGAGAATTTTATAGTTTATGAGCAGAGAAGTTGTCTTGGACGAGGTTAACAGTGATCTCACAGAAGTCTCATTTTACTTATACTCAGTGCCAGTTTATATTCGAACTTCAAAATTAGAACGCTCTGACATGTAACCGCAACATTTTCCAATATTTTCTCCTATCTTTGCAATTAACGAAAAATTACAGGAGGAAGTAAAGAAATGACTTCCATTCTTGATTCAGCAACAATTTATATATTCAAATTCAATATCTCGTAGATGATGAAAATATGAAGAGACCTCCTCATGTACAAAACCGCAAATGAAGTTTCCACTACAACAACTGCCGTTATTGTTCTTCCTCGTTATCACCAATAAAATATTCATAACATGTATCGATTATTTAGAAAGTAATACCGGACTGATTGTTATTTATGAACGAATTTATGAGGGACTACCGTTAAGGAAAAAGTGAACAAATTGAACAGTGTTGAGTAGAATTTGAATTTATTCGCTTTTTAAAGAACTGTAGGTACCTTTCGTTAATTAGACATTAAAATGAATATTCATTGAACCACGCACGAATTTAAATCAATTTTAACCGTTTTAAGTATACCAAAATACTGGACGAGATCAAAAGATGATATATTTCATAACTAGGAACAGTTCTGAATAAAAATTTTTTAGAATGAAGTTAGTTATCGCAAGTTACACTAGGAAATGGTAGCTAGGCCTGAAAATGATAAAACGTAATGTAAGCGTAACAAAGACGACCTTTTGAACGCAAGCAGCATGTTTAGTTTGATAGACGGATACGTTCAACATATGAATTAAGAAATATGTGATATTTTTCCTTCCAAGTATATAAATATCCTGAAAAATTTTATATTGAATTATTAATTTTTCACTAAATATTTGTTTATAATTTAAAATGGATTGGAATAAAAATTTGAAGAAAAACAAATATTTGATTGTGAATATATATAAATGGGATAGCAGCACTGGGAAAATGAATATATACACACTTTTTCCTTGGTGTTTGAGCTTTCGATATTTTTTTATTATCTTCTCTAGGAGACCTAGAAGACATTAAGTTAAGACAATTTGATTTTTATATACTGTACAGTCCAACTTGAGGAGTCGAGTTTGCCTTAACCTAATGTCTTCTAGGTCTCCTGAAGAAGCTAATAAAGGATACCCGAAAGCTCTAGAACAAGCTGCTACTGCTATCCCAATTAAATCAACTCTTGTATTAACCAATATCCAGCAAATTACCCTATATATATATATATATATATATATATATATATATATATATATATATATCTATATTTATATATATATATAAATATATATATATATATATATATATATATATATATATATATATATATATAATTATATATATATATATATATATATAATATTTTGATATATATTAGCAATAACACGCTGGTTAAATCTCAAAAAACTCTATTTTATTAAAAAGTTTACGTTTCGCCACGACAATATATATATATATATATATATATATATATATATATATATATATATATATATTATCGGCCTATAAGCTCTCTAACCTCGTTCGCAAAAATATTCGAGAAACTATTGGCTAGTAGACTGCTAGACTTCTTTGGAAAGTTCAAGATCATTGCAAAAGAACAGCATGGATTCCTAAGGAACAGAAGTACTGAAACGGCTACTTTCGAGCTGGTGAATGCCATAATTGAAGCCTTGGATAAAGGAGAAATTCCCTTTGCTCTTTTCCTAGACCTCTCAAGAGCTTTTGACCTCGTTGAGCATTCATTGTTACTGGGATGGCTCGAACACTGTGGCATAAGAGACAATCAACTACAGTTACTGAGAACTTATCTAACTGACAGAAAGCAGCAGGTAGTTTTGAATGTGCAGGCGATGCGTTGCCTTTCCACGGAGATGAATCCCAAGACTGGAGTCCCACAGGGAAGTGTTCTAGGTCCGCTTCTTTTTGTCATCTTTGTCAATTCACTTCCCAGTGCTTGTGGAGACCTTGTCTGCAAACCAATTATGTATGCGGATGACACTAACTTTCTTTTCTGCGGAGACAACGTTTCTATGATACAGAGATCAGTGACGCAAATACTGAAAAATATTAGGCAATGGTGTGCTGAAAATCAATTAATACTGAACATGAACAAGACAGAGGCGATGTTCTTCCGCTCAAACTGGGCCAGGCTAGGCTATCCTAACTCACTTGAGGTAGATGGATGCGACTTGTCGATAAGGAGATCTGTAAAATTTTTGGGCCTTAGCATTGACCAGAACCTGAGGTGGGAAGAACATACAACCCAATTGAGAAGTAGGCTAAATAGTGTAATTTTTACACTCCGCATGATGAGAGGACTTGTTAATCTGAGTACGTTAAAAGTGCTATATTACAGTAATTTCCAATCGGTAATGGGATATGGTATCATTTTCTGGGGAAATTCATCTGCTGTGGATGGAATCTTTGCTGCGCAAAAATGGGCAATACGCACTATCCTTAGTCTTGACAACAGAGAGACTTGCCGTGGTCAGTTCAAGAAGCATGGATTCCTCACCATCTTTGGATTATATTTATATAATGTCTTGACATTTTTCAAGAGGAATGAACACTACTTTTCTCAACACAGGAATCCTAATAACTCAAGAGGAGTACTGCCCTACTACACACCAAAACACAAAACGGCACTATATGAAAAGAATATTCAAAGCATGGTCATAAGGGCTTTCCAATCTTTGCCCAGACACCTACAAATCCTAAACAGCTACAGGAACTTCAAATCTAAGGTTTCTGAACTGATCCTACAATGCGAGCCCTATAGTATTGGGGATTTCCTGGAGTACACAAGAGCCAGTAAATTATGAAACATCTATCCTAGGATGAATGTTTAACACGGACATGACTTATTTCAGTTTTATTTATACATCCATATTATGTTTAGTGTAAATATTATCTGAGGTTAATAAATATTATTATTATTATTATATATATATATATATATATATATATACAAGGTGTTTCAAAAAAAGGTGACCCCCTCTCTAGGATAGGTAGAAAACTGAAAAATAATTGGGGTTTGCTTAGTAAAAAATTGCCGTAACGCCATCCTTTTTCAAGATACAGGGCGTTGAAGAAAAAAAAATTATACACGTTTCTTAAGATTTTGCAGAAACTACTGGCAACATTTTAATGAAATTTTAAACGAATATGTTTTGGAAGCTGATACATCCAATGAATCCGTTTTTATGTCTAACTCTCATAGAGGGCGCTAGTTACACGGTTCATATCGAGTAGTATTGAACATAATTTTTTTAATATTAGATTTATTAAGCAAACTTTCAAGCTTACTTAAACATCATTTAATTTCACACAAAAAAGGTACTCTTGGTAAAACTCGATACTATGTACCGTTTTCGGAGTATTTTGATTTGAAAATTATGAAGTAATAACCGATGAATTTTACACGGCAATGGCATTTTCTCTGAGTTTGCCATGGTAAACTGTCTTTCATTTGTGACGTTTAGTCAACAATAATTACATTCCTATTTGTTAAAGTAGATATTGTTAATCAAAATGTACTCAAATTATGAATACACTGACATGTTATTAACCTTAGGAGAGTGTTTAGGAAACGCTAATGCAGCTGTTACGCGTTATGCAGAAAAGTTTCCTCGAAGAAACTTACCAAGTAAAAATACATTTAGAGCCATCGAACGACGTTGTCGAGAAACTAGGAGTGTGAGACCTAAAAAAATAAATTCTGGTAGGCCAAGAACAACAAGAACCATTAATAAAGAAAATGTGATTTTAAATTTAGTCGATCAAAATCCAACAGTTAGCGTAAGGAATGTGGCAAGACAAACGAATACGTCTTCTGCAAGTACTTGGAGGATACTTAAAGAGCAGCAGCTACATCCTTATCATTACAGACAAGTCCAAGAGCTCTTGCCAGACGATCTACCGGTTAGAATGGATTTTTGTCAAACATTACAAGAAAGGACAGCCCTCAATCCAAATTTTTTAAAATGTATTCTTTTTACGGACGAGGCCACTTTTACGCGACAAGGTATGTTTAACTCCCATAATGCACACTACTGGAGTGATGAGAATCCACATGTCTAAAGGGTGACACATTACCAACACTCATTTAAAGTTAATGTTTGGGCAGCAACTTTAGGTAACCAATTAATTGGTTATCACATTCTACCTGGTAATTTAAATAGTGATATGTACCTGGACTTTTTAAGCAATCACTTATTCGAGTTATTAGAAAATTTAACGGTAAACGAGCGAAGATATCTATTTTTTATGCACGATGGAGCTCCATCGCACTTTGATAGAAGGTGTCGTAATTGGTTGTGTAACCATTTTCCGAATAGATGGATTGGTAGAGGTGCAGAAGCTCCGATTCATTAGCCTCCTCGGTCATGTGATTTTAATCCCTTGGATTACACAGTTTGGTCGTATCTAAAAGAAAAAGTTTATGCTGCAGAGGTAAATTCACCTCAAGAATTGAAAGAAAGAATACGTCACTTTAATGATCTGATAGCTGACTCCCAACCGTTTAGTAGATTAATGGATTCTTTAGAAAAAAGGATAGCCTTGTGTATTCGTGAGAACGGAGGACATTTTGAACACCTGCTCTAATTGAAATCCTATTTATGTTATTAGCTTCTTTTGAATTTTCTGATTTTTGTTTAATAAATGCGTTTTTTATCATTACTTCATACCAGCATCGGTTATTACTTCATAATTTTTAAATCAAAATACTCCGAAAACGGTGCACAGTATCGAGTTTTACCAGGAGTACCTTTTTTGTGTGAAATTGAATGATGTTTAAGTACGCTTGAAATTTTGCTTAATAAATCTAATATTAAAAAAGTTATGTTCAATACTACTAGATATGAACCGTGTAACTAGCGCCCTCTATGAGAGTCAGACATAAAAATAGATTCATTGGATGTATCAGCTTCCAAAACATATTCGTTTAAAATTTCATTACAATGCTGCCAGAAGTTTCTGCAAAATCTTAAAAAATGTGTATAATTTTTTTTTCTTCAACGCCCTGTATCTTGAATACGGATGACGTTATGAAAATTTTTCACTGAGCCAACCCCAATTATTTTTCAGTTTTCTACCTATCCTAGAGAGGGGGTCACCTTTTTTTGAAACACCCTGTATATATATATATATATATATATATATATATATATATATATATATATATATATATATATATATATATATATATATATATATATATATATATATATATATATATATATATATATATATATATATATATATATATATATATATATATATATATATATATATATATATAATATATATATATACAGGGCCGGATTTAGGCATGGGCCACATGGGCCCGGGCCCAGGGCGTCAAATTTTGAAGGCCAGTTAAATTTTGCTAAAAAGTCAAGAGCGTTTTATGCAGAATTTTGGTTTTCACTCAGATTTATACACTAATTACTCAACAGATATTGAAGCTTCCTTTTTTTGTTGTTGAATGTCATCATTTGATGTCTGTGCAAAGAAAAGCCATACAGTACAGAAGAAATGTCGCTGTCACAATTGAACAGATATATTTTGTCCAAAGATCTTCAGAACTTATAACCAAATGTAAGAGTAGCTTTTAAGATGTTTTTGTGTACACCTGGCTGGTGTACACAAAAACATGCTGCAACTGTGCAGCAGAACGTTTATTTTCTTCTCTTACACGAGTAAAGAATTATTTAAGATCAACTGTTAGCCAGAAAAGGTTAGTTAACTCAGCTATTTCAACAAAAGAAAAATACTTGACTTTAATGATGTAATTGATACAGTCGCTAATATCAAAGCTAGGCGTAAAAAAATCGGAAAATTTGAGTTTAAACTTTTTGAAAAGTTTCACTATGAATTGAATGTTTTAGCTCTCAATAAACAGTTTTATCATTGCATCGTTTTCGATTTCTTAATTTCCTGCTTTTACAATCCACTTTGAAAAAAAAAATTGTGGTTTTTATGTGGTTTTAAAATGAGTGAAAAAAACAATATGAAGGACTACTGGTTTTTTTTCAATCTAATCTCGTCGCCAACAAGTGGCGAAACATGTAACTTTTCCTTTAATCCATATTTTTCCGTTAATTATGATAACAATAATTGTTCTATGTTTAGTTTAACAGTTAAAACTATATCTTGAGGTGTAAAAGGAAATCATAGATTATCTGCAAATATTCCACGTAACAAAGTACTAATTACAGCATTATTCCTAGATCATAGTTAGTGAGGTTATATAATACTATGACATTATTAAGATGTTATTCGAATTTACTTTTAAGATATTGATGTTCAAATAGTATTATTTTAGGTCTGGCAAATTGTCGCGTTTTGGAGGCGGGGCCGGCGAAATGCTTTGGGCCCATGGGCGGCAAATTCGTAAATCCGGCCCTGTATATATATATATATATATATATATATATATATATATATATATATATATATATATATATATATATATATGTATACATATATATATATATATATATATATGTATACATATATATATATATATATATATATATATATATATATATATATATATATATATATAAAGAATAAATTTATGAACAGTTTTACTAAAATCACAGCAAAAATCGCATTGTTATTCCTTTTTTGTTAGTAACATGTTTCCATGTTAATATTGTTAGCAAATAATATGTTACATTGAACATAGCCCTCAAAGAATATTATTTTAGTTCTACTAAATTCTGAATAAACTTTGCTTTCCCGAATAGTTTCCTCTCGAAGTAATTACATAAATCTTGATATAAATATATATATATATATATATATATATATATATATATATATATATATATATATATATATATATATATATATATATATTTTAAATTTAATTAGGTAGGTACTCTAAAAACTTGTTAATTTATTTGATTGTGTCCCCTAATTAATACTTAATATATAGCAGAAAGAACTTCGTTTCAACCGGATATCCTAAGACGCCTCTCGATTTGCAAAAAAAATAAGACATTTAGATGTACCATCTTTCACATAGAGATCTTCAATTTCCAATCTCACCTGTTATTTCCGAATATTACCTTATTTTATTAAAAACAAAAACTTATTACGTTTCAAAATCCAATGATCTGATCAACCTGAAGAAGATCCGCAAGGTCGAAACGTGCTCACGTCATTAATGCATCGAACAAGCTATTTTCATTATCACGGTATAAAATTAACGTGCGACAGCATTCAATGCCGGAAATATCTGGCGTACGAGCCTGTGTCTATATAAGTTAATCCAATTGACCGGGTGTTGAGAGGAGAAGATAATATAATAAATCCCCCCGATATTTACCGTTTCTCCGCAGATCATCTGTTCGCGCAATTTATACCGTGCGAACTCATTTAACGCATTTCTCGTAGACCGTTATTCGCAAACGGGAAAAAATTGATAGGTGGAAGATAGATGCCGAAATGTGACCTTTTCCGGACATTCGACTTTTAGAGAGAATTGATTTAGGTGTGGAATTGCTTCTTTGTCGGCTGTAGACTACAAAAAATACCGCAAAATTGAAGCATTGCGATATGTACAGCCCAGCCACTTCATTCCGTAACGTCCACTTTTGTTCTTCCTTTCAGCATTAGCCCCTCCTGGAGTTGGAAAACAAGTTCAATTACAACAAAATCAAAATCATACATTCATTTTTCAAAGAATATAAAATATTAAAACATGTTGACAATACAAATGAACAACCAGAGAACAAACTTAAAATATAAACATATTTTTTCAAGTTACTTATTCTTCGAACAATAACTGCATTATTCTGGGGCGAAGCCCGTATTCATTAATTACTTCATCAATAAATGCTGTATTTTGCTCTCTCACTATGAATACTCATCATACAAAGTCCGGAATGTCTATCATGCTTCATGGTCGATTTTAGCAATGTCTTGACTCTTCTTGATGTGCTGAAGGACCTCTCAACGATACAGGTTGTGGCTGGAAGAGTTAATCCAATTTTGATTGCTTCCGTTACAGAGGTCATAATTGCCTAATGAAAATTTAAGCAGGTCGATATATTTACATTTGTCGATTTCTGGAGGAGTACATTCAGACAACTTCCACATCTCATACAAGGTTAGTGCCTCTGACAGAAAGTTATCCAAAAGATCACCGTAGAAGTTTTGAATAGCGGCTGCTACCTCTAAAAATGTTTTCAAAGTCATGCTCCGCATGGTTTTTGGATGAAGTTCATATAAGTTGCACCCTTTCGAATTTTTTTTTGCGAATCGATCCTCTAGATACTTAAATAGAGCTTCTAGATATGGAATGAAAATTCCTTTTCGATAGTACTCGCCCAATGACATTGATGGATGATTTTCTCGATTCATGCTGTTTTGATGCCAAGCGGCATCACCAACTCAAAGCCCAACTTTTCGGCGTCATTTGCTTTTTTTTAGAATATTTCCAAATTCTATTCGCTAACCTGCAGGCACATTTTCACGTTCAGTATTTTTTAAAACGAAAATCAATAATTATAATTTAATTATCAAACATATATTATACAAAAAACTGATTAAAACTAGCATTGAAAATAACTTTAAAAAATCTTCGCTAGCGGCGCTTAACCAGGAATACACCCTCTGGCCCCCGTGTCTTGCCCCCCCCCTGTCCAACTGGCTGGCGGCGCTCATGTATCTATATATATATATATATATATATATATATATATATATATATATATATATATATATATATATATATATATGTTGAATCTCAAAAAACTCGATTTTATTAAAAAGTTGACGTTTCGCCACGACATTCGTGGCTTTATCAAAACTTTTGAAAAAATTTAAATTTCTTTGATATCTATTGATTTGAAAAAATTTTAATAGAAAAAAACTACTATGTCTCACTAAAATTTTTTTCGGCTGTGGCCGTTCTTTGTTATTTATTACGTGCTATTCAGTCCAATATTAACATTCAAATCTGTTATTATTAGATGGTAAGGGAAACCACAGAAACCTTTACCCACGTAATGTTCGAAATAGGTTCAAATTATTTTGATTTTGAAAAGTCAAAGAATAGGGAACTATTTATCTTGTTTTCAAAAATTTCTCATTGCGGCTGTGGCCCTCTTCAGTTATTAATTACGTGCTATTTAGTCCAATATGAACAGACAGGTCCGTTGATATTAGATGGGAAGGGAACCACAGAAACCTTCACCCACGTAATGTACAAAATAGGTTTAAAATATTTGATTGTTGTCTTTAAAAAGACATTACTTGTAATTTTGGAGATCACATGTTCTAAACTATACTTTCTTTTTAGAAAAATTGAAAATTCTAGATGTTTAGATTTTGTCTAAGAAGATGAGTTGTTATGGTTAGAGTTTGTTTGTTTTGATTTATGTTGTTTTTTCGAAAAATTAAAGAATTAAATCTGCGTATATTGAACTCAAATGTTTGATATCTGTTCTATCATTTACGACTTTATTTATATATATGTTGTTTATAGTATACCCTGTAATAATTGTAATAATAAATCATATATAGGACAAACTTTTCAAAATTTAGAAGAAAGACTAAAAGCACACAAATATACCAGAACACAAACCACGGCACTAATAAAACATAAAAACAATGAGAATCATACTTACAACTTTAATAGCACGAAAATTTTAGAAATAGAAAAAGATCAAAAACGCAGAGAAATTTTAGAAATGTTACATATTCAAAAAAATTTAAATAAAGTCGTAAATGATAAAACAGATATCAAACATTTGAGTTCAATATACGCAGATTTAATTCTTTAATTTTTCTGAGAAACAACACAAATCAAAACAAACAAACTCTAACCATAACAACTCATCTTCTTAGACAAAATCTAAACATCTAGAATTTTCAATTTTTCTAAAAAGAAAGTATAGTTTAGAACATGTGATCTCCAAAATTACAAGTAATGTCGTTTTAAAGGACAACAATCAAATATTTTAAACCTATTTTGTACATTACGTGGGTGAAGGTTTCTGTGGTTCCCTTCCCATCTAATATCAACAGACCTATCGCTTGATATTGGACTAAATAGCACGTAATTAATATCTGAAGACGGCCACAGCCGCAATGAGAAATTTTTGAAAACAAGATAAATAGTACCCTATTCTTTGACTTTTCAAAATCAAAATAATTTAAACCTATTTCGAACATTACGTGGGTAAAGGTTTCTGTGGTTTCCCTTACCATCTAATAATAACAGATTTGAATGTTAATATTGGACTGAATAGCACGTAATAAATAACAAAGAACGCCCACAGCCGAAAAAAATTTTAGTGAGACATAGTAGTCTTTTTGTATTCAAATCTTTTCAAATCAATAAATGTCAAAGAAATTTACATTTTTTCAAAAGTTTTGATAAAACCACGAATGTCGTGGCGAAACGTCAACTTTCCCTCTCGGTCACGAATTAAAACTATTGGAGCGAAAAATCTGAAATTTACTGTGATGCAACTTATGATTTTTTGAAAATTTTTGATGTCAAATTTAGATTTTCAAAATGCTCCGTTTGGGCACTATGACATGTCTCCAATTGAGGACATCATGAGCTGATGGGCACTATGACATGTCCCCAATTGAGGACATCATGAGCTGATGGAAGACAAAAAATTTTCAGAAATATGTTCAGAGGGTAAAATATTATTATGTTTCATTAAAATAACATTACAGGGTATGGTATTTTATGAATGGTCCATTTTCGAAGTACTAAAATGTATAAAATTTAACTTTTGCAGAAATAAAATAAAAGTGCTGTTATATTTACCTAGATGTTGCGTTTACCGTTAGCTCACAATGTCCTCAAATTAGGACACCACACTTTCAAAAATCGCTGATTACAATATGCATAAAAATCACCAAACACAATTACTTTGGAACAAGTCTACACTTATTGTGAACGTGAACAAACAGTTTTCAAACACGTGGTCTAACGAATATAACCAACAAAAAAATAAACAGTAGAGCGCTACACTGCTGTCACAGCTACTCTACGGAAACTTTTATTTCAAATGAATGAATTTTTTTTCCATCAGCTTGTAGATGGCAGCACATTTATTCATTTGGAAGTATATGATGTCCACAACTGAGAACAATGTGACAGAGAAGTAAGAGCAAGCGGCACTTCATAGGAAAAAATCCTAAGTAGGTTGTCCTCAATTGAGGACAAGGTGAGCGAAAGGGTTAATAAAATCGAGTTTTTTGAGATTCAACAAGCCTGTTATTGCTAATAATTATCAAAAGATTAGAAATAGTTCACAGGCAACAACAATTCGAATGAATATATATATATATATATATATATATATATATATATATATATATATATATATATATATATATATATATATACACACACATATATATATATATATATATATATATATATATATATATATATATATATATATATATATATATATATATATATGTACCCAGCTTATTACAAGCTGCATAATAATAGCTTTCCTGCTTAATGAAGATATAAAACCATCATTATCATTATAACCCAATGCACTCGAAATTTCAATTAAAAACACGAAGATTCGTCACCTGCACAATATCTGTCAGTAATCTGGCATCACACACAACACACGTCCAATAGGTCAGTGTCATCTCCAAAATTAGAATACTGCAAGGTTTACAACCCATTAAATTAAATTTAAAGCACCACACGCTACAATTTCTATTACTTTACGAGACCACTTATTCTCTGTAACTATCTCGAGTTCATGTATTATTCTTTATGTTCTACGTAGATTAATTATTTATAAAAAATACGATCGTAAAATGCAACATCCATTTTGTTCATCAAGTTATTAATATACGAAACAAAACTTCAGTGAGGTTTCTTCATAATTCTATGAATACATGAAAGTATCAGAAATTTTCAGAACATTCGAACCATTTGTTCCAAATTCATCTTTCTAAAAATAATCTATATTTTTCAATAAATTCATTTTAGCTACTTATATGAGAAATAGAGGGTAATTAATGTAAAAAATTTCTATGGAGAGATTTACAGAGATCGAGATTTTCGGAATGATTCATAAGAGATGAATCATACTAAGCTATTATATTGGTACAACAAGCTAAACTAAATTTCCTATAAAAATAATGACAGTAATGAAATCATCAGCATGATTTATAATATCTGAAAACATAATACCATCCTCTGAAGCTATAATAAAGTAACTGAAGCTATAGTACAAGTACCTGAAGCTATAATACAGTACCTGAAGCTATAATACAGTACCTGAAGCTATAATACAAGTACCTGAAGCTATAATACAAGTACCTGAAGCTGTAATACTAATATCGGAAGCCATATTATAATAAGGTTAGGTAAGATGTATATAAAGGGATGATATATAGCTAGGATTTATTGGCAAATGATAGGAATCGAAGTAAATGTTTTCTTCGCTTATAAAGACTTTCCCGATATGGTCTAATTTTTATATGAAAATCAGTCCACCATTTTAACAGTTAACATATCTTGTTTTTACCTTGATTGGCCTATTATTCCCCGAATGCATACAGGGTGGTCAATTTATAAGGCTTTTCTGAAGTTTTACAGACAATGGAGATTACTGAACGTTCAATATTTATAGTTATATTTTAAGCATCATGAACGGCATGAATGCGAAATGAAGAACCACGTTTTAAAACCAAATCGTAGTAAAAATTAGAAAATAATTAATTATATACAAAAAAAAATCAAAAATTCGCGAAGAGCACTGCGTACTGATTGCGAAGCTATATATATATATATATATATATATATATATATATATATATATATATATATATATATATATATATATATATATATATATCTATATATATATATATATATATATACATCAACAAATTTTTGAAAATCGTTGTCTGGAAGGTCTAAAACGGATAAAAAAACTTTCGATACGCTGCAATAGTCTATTTTTTCGGGGAAAATAGGACTAAAATTATCACATTCGACTGTAATACTATTATTGTAACAAATTAAAGCACACGAAACAACTGTACATTCATACTCCGGGTCAAATTCTGAACTTTATCACGTCACACAGTATACTAATTCCCAAGGAATTTTGTCTTAGAGGTGGGATAAATCAGGATATTTTGGTCGCAGAAGTGTCCCATCGCCGGTCTTAGCAGCAAGTGATATTTTGAGGTTATTCGGATATTTCAAATCCTCATCCCAATAGTTGTTCACAGTGTTGAATGAGAAGATAAGTGAAAACTTAATCATTTGTACAATTAACATAATAACCAACGTAAAAAAAATTTATTTCGAAATTAATCGATATTTGAAAATCTCGAGACCTTTATCAAATCTGAAAATGCGTCGGGGTTGAAACTACACAGGGAGTTTGTTCTCTAACCCCGTTTTTTAAAAATAGTATCCAATAATTATAATTTTCAATCGAGGTACCAATTAGACTAATAAAATGTTTCGTAATTCGCACCTAGTCTCTTAAAATAATCAAAAAGTTGTGCCAATATTATATAAACTCTATTTGTACTTGAATTACGGCCAAGACTTCGCTACTGATAAATCACCCTCTCATTATTTTCTCAGAAATCCTAATGTCAGTGATTACGGTTAATTTTGTGTTTGTGGCGATTCAAATTTGACGATTTTGATCGTGCGGTAAATTTCGTGAATTTTTCTGATCCGTTAGTGACGATGTGCAGTTGTTTGAAAAGTGTCCCCCCGATCAGAATTCCAATAGGTTTACACAATCAATCTGATACTTATAACTGGAAGGTGGGTACATTAATTTTGTATTTTAAAACAAATAATAATAAAAACCAATGTATCAGTTATTTATGTACCAAGTGCGTTACATATATCCTAACGCCCGGAGGGTAACATTCGACCCGAGGGATGAAAGTTGCCCGATGGACGTTAGGATCTAGTAACGCACGTAGTGCATACAAGATTTTATTTTTCACGAAAAAATAATTTTATTATAATGAAAAATCGATTTTAAAATCGGTTCATTGCTCCTATACTTTCCATTTTCCTTCTCATAGTAGGCATGCCAGTTGTTGATATTTTGACGTTTGTGGATATTTTTGTCATCATTTTTAGTGAATGTCATTACTGCTTTCTTTGCGTAGTCTTATAGAAATAATGGAAATGAAAATGAATTTACCCAAGAATATCATAGAAAATGCAGCCAAAGCTGCGAATAATTAATTGCCGGAGAAATCCAGAGTCGTATACGACAAGGATTATGAAGTATTCAATCAATGGAAGTTGTTTCATTTCTCCTCGTACAATGAGCGAGCGTTATGATCCATAATGCCTGCAAATTAGGGCATAATGAGTGTATTTATAGCAACCGTATCTAAGGTGAAATACATATAATATACCAGTGAAAAATAAACGTTTATTAGACAAAGTACGAATGACTCTTCAGATGCTAATGGCAAAATGAATACATTGTTCCGATATATAAAATACAAGAAATAAATAAATGACAAATTATGTAGAAAGGATAAATAGAAGGTGGGGTAACAAATACTAAGTAAAATAGGAAAAATCCATTCTAAAAAGCTACTCAGGTATTTCCGTAATTTTGAAAAAATTATGAAGGGGGCTAGTAGTATGATCAATTTGGCTATAATGTTTGTATTTATTTATCTGAAATTATTCTAGAAAATTATGTTTAATTCTCTTACTTTCAGCATTTAATATTTTAAAGACAAAATTGAATGAGTGATTTTCTTGAATTAAATGGTTTGAATAATGTGAGTCCGGCTTTTGATTAACAAAGCTACATTTGTTTTCTGAGATTCTGGTCTGAAAGCTTCTAAAATTTTTACCAATGTAAAACGTATCATAATTTTATGAACTCCTGATTTACTGTTTTTGTGAACTGTTGATTTATTATTTCTTACATGATTTTCTTTTTTATTTGCGGTACATAAAGTTCTGCATGTTCTAAATCCCAAAATTCAACCATCAGATATTAAATTGTATCAAACGAATACGAGATTTGTCAAAAAAATTATTTTTGATCAAGAGTACCTTTATTTTTGAATATATCAAAAATTTTTATAAAGAATATAGTTTATTCACAATAAAAAAAAATTTCTATGCGACAACACTGAAAGTTTAAGTTGAAACATTAAATCATAATTAATCAAGAACCATTAATGTACAAACTTAAACATTCCGTATTTTCGCAGAAAACTTTTTTTATTGTGAATAAACTATATTGAATATTTGAAAATTATTTTTAATCCTTAGCATCTTTTCCCTATAAAAATTTTCGATATGTGCAAGAGTTTACTCTTGATCTTAAATAATTTTTTTCACTAAATTCTGTATACAGCGTACAAATATGGGTTTTTTTATGTAAACTTTCAATTCAAATCTCACGGGAAAACGGTACGTATATATATATATATATATATATATATATATATATATATATATATATATATATATATATATATATATATATATATCTATATATATATATATATATATATATATATATATATATATATATATATATATATATATATATATATATATATATATATATATATATATATATATATATATATATATATATATATATATTAATATATATATATATATATATATATATATATATATATATATATATATATATATATATATATATATATATATATATATATATATATGTATAATATATATATATATATATATATATATACAGGGCGTCCCAAAGTTTCTGGGACACAGAAAATAAGTCGATCAAGCAGCACGTGCAATATCTGATTTGAGTTTAAGGCGTTTGAAAGGACAATTTTTGAGAAGATGCAGGTTGTGTGTAAGAGTCGGTGGCAGACATTTCGAAAAAAATTTTTGCACCGTGAATAGTCAAACTTTAGTTGAGGTTTTCGGATTTAAATTGAATTGATGATAGCACAAAAAAAACCATAAGTTAGAAGATATTTATATTCAAAACAGCCGAAAAAAAGGGACCAAAAAGTATAGATTTTAAAAAACATAAGAGTACCTATATCTCGAAAACCAGAAAATTTTTACTGAGGTCATGTTGTCATGTTGGTGTTATCTGATTGACCTGAAGACAATCTACCTCCATTGTCACTGGCGTGTTATTTACGGAACAGCCTATATACGAGTAAAAAGTTGACGTTTCGCCACGAATGTCGTGGCGAAACGTCAACTTTTTAATAAAATCGAGTTTTTTAAGATTCAACAAGCCTGTTATTGCTAATAATTTTCAAGAGATTATATATATATATATATATATATATATATATATATATATATATATATATATATATATATATATATATATATATATATATATATATATATATATATATATATATATATATATATATATATATATATATTATGGTAATATTATATTAAAAACAACAAGTATAGAAACAATGACAGTATTGTATACAATTAATTGATTGCAACCATTTGAGAAATGTTCATATGCATAATTTCAAACGATTTGAATCAAAGTACGATTTCCGCAGTTACATCATTTTTAATTGAGATTTATTTCTCAGTGTTTAGGAACGGCTATGAAACTCTATTTACACTTTGATCATTTCATTCACAGGATTATTGCTTTGATGAATTGGCATTGAATGTGAGATTTTGCAATTCTAGGAATAATGAATAATCCGTTTTATGCAAATTATCTAAGGCAGTAAAATCGTTAGATTAGAGATACGGTTAGTAAAATGTATGGTGTGAATGAATACAGCATATAGAAAACCTATAAGTTTAACAATATATTACAAACATTTATAAAAATATTTAAAACTGAATAATTTATTGAATACTAGCGGACCTTATAGACATCTTGTCCGCTGGGGTGGGGTGAAATTTGGGGGATTTTTTTCTTAGAATAAGAAAAATCTAGAAAAAATTTCAAACAATTCGTCAAATATTTAAAAAAATTCCTGGTAGTCAATTGGACTAATTATGGACCTAAACCATCCAGGCACAATAAAACAAACACAAAAAATTTCATGAACATCAGTATATCCATTTAGGAGAAGTTCAGTAGCATGCACATAAAAGTAAAGAAGAATTATATAACTGAAGATATATACAGGATGTTCGTTGAACAACAATTGAAGGAATAATGTCCTGAACTTCTCTAGGAATACTTATTTCATTGATTAGGTAATTTTGAAAATCTGCTTTGTTTCGAGCAAAAATAACATTTCATTATCAAGGAAAGTTTTTTATAATACAAGAACTGTTAAAAACTACATCCTCATAGAATGCAAGTCTCTTACGCCATATTTTCATTTCGAGTAGATATAATTTCAAAAATATCAAAATTGCGCCCTGTATCTTCGAAAAAATCGGCATTTCAAAGCTTCTCAAAGGGCAATATAGTCTAGGGAATAACCTCTTTTTTGGCACATGTTCCATAATAAGGTACAATATGGTACAAACTTCGATAAATAATCGACAAAAAAATTTATTATTTTCAATTGGTTGTAAGGCAAACAAATATTCATAATTCGCTCTGTATTTATTAATGATAAACGCTAAATTAACGAAAAATTTAAAGAATTCGACCCTCACGGTATTTGACTTGGCAAAAGTTTGTCCACCGTCATGGCCCCCTATCGAAATATCCAATTAAAACTAAATGGACGGAAGTGGACCAAAATAGCCGTAAACTTTTAATGACCATTACGTTGATAGTTTCAAATAATCGTAAAATCAATCGATACGCAAAGAAGCGTATAAATAGAATCAAAATATTGACTGTTTATCGTTGAAATATATCAATTTAATGAGAAATGTGCAGATCAAAGTGGCTCTATAGCAGAAGCTCGTTAAAAAAGAGCAAAAATCATTCGCCTTTGTTGATATTTACAAGATTTAATATATCTCCTCCTACAATGTTTTCAAATATTTACTTTCAACAATACCTTTATATCGCCACAGAAAAAAATACCAGGTCGCAAAGAAACTCCAAAAAATCTAGTTGTTTTTCGTTTTAGTTTATTTATTTTCACGAAAATGTAAAATATAACTAAATGAAATTAAATCGACATTATTGAATAAACTATTCGATACAAATAACGTCCCACAATTTTTGAAAAGAACACAAACTCAAATTATTTTGATTTTAATTACAAAAGAACTAGTAGGTACTCATTATTCTTTGTAACTTTTTAGCTACTAAGAAGCTATCATTTACGAGATGCCTCTTTTTTGCAAGTTGGAATATGTAAACGCGTTACTTATTATTGTAAATAAAACTTTCCTTTTTGATTTTTACTCTATTTTGTTGAATATAACAATTGTTGCCCCCAATACAGTGGCTTCTTCAGATGTATACAACATAGTTAAGTACTTTTAGAATGAGAATATCTATTGAACCACCGAAAGGAAAATATAAATTTTATGGAAAAACTAATCTACTCGCAGATAGAAAATAATTGGTACTGAGGATACGTTAACTAAAATAAATTTAGGTAATTTGAGGTAACGTATTCAATCTTTTTACCTTTGGTTTACTCTCAACAAATAACAATACTTAATAATAACCCATCAAAATTTTTAGGTACTCGGTCACGAAGGAAAAATATTAAAATAACGGGTCACGAATAAAAAAGTTTTGGAAGCGCTGGTTTATGATATAACAAATTTTCAGTTAAACATATAAGGAACAAGTCTTAATTTTTGTACGATATTTATTTTCAACTAATTAAGTACAATAGGTACGGATTATTCTAATTTTTGTTGAATGGAAATATAAATTTGAATAAAGAAACGATGCAGATGACCTATTCTGCAAATTCAATTTCAGGGTATACGTACATACAATTTTCCATTGATGCCAAGAATGTGTTGATAACATTCATGAAAATTTCATGGCAATATGTCCTATATTTCCACAGCCTGCTCATATGGCCTATATCAGTAACAACATTTCAATATACCTTTCCACTGACACGAGTAATGAAAATTTATTGAACCTAAATTCCCAAGAATTTGATCGAAAATACTACGTAGTGTTGGCGCGGACTTCATGAATTGTCCTACATTATAAGAATCATGTTTTGACAAGATAGGAATAGTGAAACATCGTAAACTTCCAGTGATCTCTCAAAAAAAGGAAATAGATTATTTTTAGCGGTCCAAAAATAAGTATGGATTAAGTATGTTTTAATTCTATGTACATTGCGTAGTGATGTGTGAAATAACTATTCGATGTGCAGGATGTATAAATTGAGTCCAACAGTGAAAACTAATAGTTTATTTAGCCGTTCCTTCAGTTCACTCTTATAACCCGTTGATTGGTTTGAAGTGCATGCCTGAATGAATTATTCAAGACAGTTGAATCTCAGATGGGAAGATAAAAGATAATTATATACATTGTCGGAATTATTGAATAAGAGTTCGCTATTATAGAAACTTACCCAGGTTTCTAGCAAGTACACATATCTTGTTTGAACATTTACGCTAATTAAATCCAGCTTTCAACTATGAAATTACAACAAAGTTTGAAATAGTTGTGTTTATTTTCGATTTATTTAAACGCCGAGAGTGAGAAACACAACAATGATTTGAATTCATTTTCTATGCTCTATGGACTATTCTTGTCTTCACCACGGTACAAATAATATGAACGATCAAATACATAGAACAAGCAATCTTCTAGAAATATAGTTAATGAAAATTGACAATTTTGAAATCAGAATTGTTGAATGAAATGACACGAAATAAATGGTTTTTCTCATATGTAGTGATTATTTTGGTTATAACATAGTGTTTCTTTGAAATAGTTGCTGTTTATTTAAGATTTATTTAAAATTCCAATAGTGAGGAATACAACAATGAGTTTTTATTTTCTATGGTCTATGGACTATTCTTGTCTACACCAAGGTGCAAATAATATGAACGAGAACGATCAATCTCCCAAAAATGTAGTTAATAAAAGTTGACAACGTTGAAGTTAGAATTGTTAATTGAAATGAACTGAAATAAATTGTTTTATATGTATTGATTATTTTAGTTATAAGAGAGTCGTTCTTTTATATAAGAAACATATGAATATCCATAAATTCATGAGGCATATTTTTAATTGTATAATCAATTCAATAAAGCTCTTTATTCAAATAAGTAGGTTTCTTCTCGACAATATTCACTCTTGAATGGAGCACCGGTATATTGATTTGATACATTTCTCAATTTGTTCCAGGGTCCTGAACTAATAAGAGTGTCTAGATTCTTCAAGGATGCAAAGGAAGGAAAATTCATCAGTTACATATATTCAGACGCAAAAACACTATTTGAATCATTCAGAAGAGGGGCGAAGGAATCAAGTGAGTGTGTTGTTTTTTCTTTGGATATTCCATATTGTGTTATTTCTTCATATTTTTTATTTTGTCTCTATTTCAATTTGTTTGGTAATTTGCAAGGTTTAAAATTAAGGTCGTGGTGTAGCTTTAGAGACGAAAAACTCAAAATCATGATCGCTTATTGGGTTGCGAATCCTGAAAGTTTCATAAAATATTAGTATATTTTATATTTATCAGCAACAAAGTCTACTGGCGTCAAAGAAATGCGTCTCATGACTTCGCCACCTCCGGTTATGTATACATCATATGACATCATATGATAATCCCCACGAGATGTCTCGTTTAAAAATATCGTCGAGTGCTTAGGTTAATCTCGAGAATGTCAGTGTCAAATTTTGTTTACGACTCGTGCGGCCGATATTAAAAATAATGGTTTCTTTTAATTACGCGGCTTTCTGGCCGGGATATATTGAAATGAAAAACACCTGTGAATATAAATATATAATACTTATTGACGTGGAAAATATGTAGTAACTGAAATTGAGGTTATGAACATAGTAAATTACAAAAGAACAAAGCAACATTTTGTATTAGATATATGATATATGAATTTAGGAAGGTCAACAATTTCTCATTCATAAGTCTAGATAGGATTAACTGGGTGTATAAATTTTATATTATATACTACCTCTTTGGAGATTTCTCGTTATAAATGGTTCTTCCATTCAATATTAGTAGGTAGCTTCTATTGAATGTACTTACTAAGAGTTAAATAAGTTCTACGAAGATTTTTGACAGGATGGATTGTATTCTAAAACACACTCATACGTTAGTTGTATCAATGAAAGCATTCTTGTGAATTATTATACAATTCCTCTAATCATCCACATGTAGTAGTATAGATGAATGGCTAGATAGAAAAAAAATTCATGTGGATCGATCAAGCCATGTCAATTGATTTTGTTAAGAATTTGTTCTACCCTCTGTCTTCTAAACAAAGTGGCTTTTGCACAATGATCAATGAACAATTAAATATTCTTCGAAACGGTTTTGAAATATTTCATTATTGTTTATCCATGAAATACCTGTTTACTATATCCAATCCATCCTATGGCGTCTCAAGAAGAGAAAACTCAAGTTTTCCTTAGTAATTACTCATGGTACTCATGTAACACAATATCCTCGAGTGTATATCGGAGTAAACTGATGAAAATTATTAATTTCTGTTTTTCCCCTCAGATAACGGTCCTTGTCTGGGTTGGAGAGACTCATACAACAGGCCTTACCAATGGATAACTTTCAATGAAGCCCTTTTGAGGGCCAAAAACTTCGGTTCGGGTCTAGTGAGTCTAGGTCTAGCTCCCAGTCCCAATACTATAGTGGGAATATATTCAGTGAATTGCCCAGAATGGATTCTCACAGAACAGGCTGTATATTGCTATAGTATGGTATTGGTACCACTGTATGATACTTTAGGACCAGATGCGTGTGCCTTCATCATAAAACAAGGTAAAATTTTAAACTAAGCTAACTTAAAAACGAAAATAAACTTTTTTTCAATAGTCCTCTGGTGTAGCTGTAATTTTATCACCCATTTATTAACACAGTTAAAGTACACTTAGATTAGGGCCAAATTGAACACTTTCAAAGGGAACAAACTAGTTGAGAACTGATGCCTTGCCTGAGGCTCAATTTTTATGACAAATTTTGAAGAATAAAATCCACACAGACAAAGACAGTTGTCTTTATAACTCCACATAATCTATGTGGCCATTTGTGAAATTGAACCATCAAGTCCTAATATTTTACACTGTTTTGTTTATTCACTAATATTGACATATCCATATCCTTTCACGATCCCCCTTCTGATCTTTTCGTCGACAATATTCACGATAATTTGGATCAATATTGCTTTGTATCCATTATAGACACGCCCTAATAAAACATCTGAGGTTTCTATATGACACAGTTCATAAGCCCACTGACATAAATTGTCACATTCTCAGGGCTAAGCTAGGAAGAGTTAAATCAAAATTTTGCTTCAATATTTGAAAAATGGATTATTTGCTTCACTCAAAACTATATCTCTTTCGAATTTAGTTTATTATCTAAAACAAAAGGGTATGCCTTTCTGTGGTCAAATTATTTGACTAACAAAATTTCGTATTTTATATTATCCTCTACTTCTATATGATCTCAGTGATATTGATACATTTAATTATTTTTTGTAATCAATAAATTTAATATAACCTCATTTACTGATCACAGAATCACACGCTTAACTTTTAAATTCTTCTAGATTCAGAGGTTTCCACGTGTACGTCAATAAATGCTTTAATTGAAATGCTTAGTCAAATAACCAAATAGGCTAGCCTATATTCACCCCCTATAATTGGGGGGCTTTTAAGCAACAACAACATAACCTCATTTTTTGACTTTCCAGTTGAAATGTCTGTTGTTATCTGTGAAGACGATCACAAATGTAACGCCATCTTGGATCGCTCGCCGCGTTGTTTGAAAACGATGATTGTGTTCCGAGATGTCCGAGCTGCTACCAAAACCAGAGCCAAAAACAGAGGCATCGAGATAATCAAATTTGCAGATATTGAAGCTAGAGGTGCCAAAACCGATAACCCATTAGTTGTAAGTTTTAAAAAAAATTCTGACACAGAAAAAAACTTTCTATGTAAAAAACTGGTACAACCTAACAACTTTTCTGTGTATTACTGAGTAACACTTCTGGATAAGATACTACAAAAAAATATTGAAAAATTTACATAAACTGTAATTTTCCAAACATAAAAAATTAACATCCTCACTAAGGGCTGTAGATTTACCATCAGGATTTGTTACATACACTCGAACGCATCCAGTTATTGAATTATTTCTTTACGTGTTGATCAAAAACCAGAAATTCAAATATTTTCGTACTAAACTCGACCTAAAGTATAGTGTTGTCATTTTGAAGATTTAACGAATATAAAGTAAGATTATCCTTTCGATATCTGAAGCATTATTCACGGTGAAACATCTTCTTATCAGTCAGTAACTAATACGTTATTATCTTCTCTCTTTTAGCCTCCACTACCTACTGATCTCTGTACAATATGTTACACAAGCGGTACCACAGGTAACCCCAAGGGGGTTATGTTGACCCACGAAAATGTTATAGCCTCTGTGAGCGCTGTTCTTCTTCAGATGGGCGAATATAAGCCCAAAAGCACGGACACTATGATCTCCTTTTTACCACTTGCACACATGTTAGAAAGATGTTGTGAGGTAAGTCAAACATTTACGTTCAAACTGCCGAATATCTCGATATATCTATTGTTTTACTAATAATCAGACAATTAGATACATTTTATCAAACCTTTAATGAAAAAATAATCTCTATAGCTGTTTTCTAAGTTGCCATAATTTATAACTTCTTGAGAGATCAACAAAATACTCCTTTAGCAACTTCTCCTTGATTTCTTAGAGACCCATAGAATGATCACTAATTCCCAAGAACTCAATTTTAAGCAAGATGGCTGGATAGCCTTATCGACAAAATGGTTATCTCCCTTTTGCATTTATTGAAGAGTGCTTTGTCAAAGAGTCATGTTACATAAGCTTCGAAATAATGAGATCACTATAGAAACTTTTCAAATAGAGTGTAAAATTGTAAACGGTATAACATAATTCCTTTTCAGAACGCCATGTATATGATGGGAGCTTCAGTCGGCTTCTTCATGGGAGATATCAAGCGATTAGCTGACGACATGAAAGCATTGAAACCCACAGTTACCCCAGCAGTTCCTAGACTGTTAAATAGGATACACGACAAAGTGATGAGTGAAATAAACCACAACGTTTTGAAGAAGTTCATATTTAACATGGCGCTGAGCGCCAAAGAGGGAGAACTCAAAAGGTATAACGGCGCAAGTTAGAATTAACGCGTTTCGGCCCTTATAATCGTTCGTTTTCAGAAGTATCGTCAGAACCAACAGTTTTTGGGACATGGTGGTTTTCAAAAAGATCCAAGAAGAAATGGGTGGCAACTTGAGGCTTATGCTTGTTGGATCCGCACCTCTGGCCGAGAACGTTTTGACGTTCATCAGATGCGCACTTGGTTGCGTTGTGAGTTAATTTTTATATGTTTAGTATTTAATATAATTTCCATTTATGTTGTCTTATGTACCGAAAAACTAAGCATTAAATGATCAGGTGCAGTCCTTCATATGTGTTTCTAAAAAGATAGGTTGATTATGTAATTTTACTGTTAGCTTCGCAAGACCTAGACAAAGATCAAGACTACTAAGTCTTGGTCTTGGTCTTGAGAATATTCGTTAAGTCTTGGTGCCAAGACCAAAACCAAGACAAGATCAAGACTAGTATTGTGGTCTCGTGAAGCTCCATTGACCCAAGATCTTTAGAATATTCATTATGTTTTGGTCTTGCTCTTGCTGTCAAGACCAAGACAAGATGTTTTCACATATTCCTCCTTGTCGCAGGTTGTGGAAGGTTACGGACAAACAGAATGTTGCGCTCCGATTACATTGTCGATACAGGGCGACCATACGCCGGGTCACGTTGGGCCGCCAGTGGCGTGCTGTTGCGTGAAACTTGTGGACGTACCAGAAATGGAGTACTGGGCGAGAAACAACCAGGGAGAAGTCTGCGTGAAGGGCACGAACGTGTTCAAGGGATATTTCAGAGATCCCGAGAAAACTTCCCAAACTATCGACGAGTTGGGATGGCATCACACTGGGGATGTTGGAATGTGGCAATCGGTAAGACCAAAAATTAGTTCAAAGAAGAATATATAATTTTCCCACAAAATTTTTCTGAAATTTTGATTTTTATAAAATTTGAATAATGCTTTGAAAAATATTCATTCAGCGGAATTCTGGTAATATATAAATTTACTAAATCTCCTTATATGATAAAATTATTGTTTTGCTTCTGGGGGATTATACCAACTACTGAATTCACAAGATGGATGCTGATTTCAGAATAACTGTAATCAATTGTTTTTCAGAATGGGACCTTGAAAATTATCGACAGAAAGAAGCACATATTCAAACTGTCACAAGGCGAATACATAGTTCCTGAAAAAATAGAAAACGTCTACGTAAGGTCGCAGTACGTCCAACAAGTATTTGTCTATGGCGAATCATTGAAGGTATGCAAATCAAAAAAGTTTTGCTTTTTTTCAATTTTTCGGATAAAATAATTGAATATCCACAGCTACGTCATCCGGCGATGCACCTGTTCTAAAACTTTGTGATGTATCCAAAATGAGTTTAGTTCTAATTAGATGGCTAAGTTCTATTTTGATCAGAGTAGTTTATGACGCAATTTCTGTCTCCGTACTTGTCAGTACTTGACATTTGAAATGACATTTACATAAAGTGTAGAATCTAACCTTACTCAGTTGGGGTAGAGTTGAGTAAGTCTTCTTGCACTCACTGACAGCTCTAATCTAATAACATGTCCTATTTTTTAATTTTCTTTATATTATAAAAATGTCTGATAGCTAATTTACCGAATTTGAGGATCTTGTATTAACAGGAACACATTTGGAACACTATTTTAATTTTAGTGCAGTGCGAGCACCTTTTGTTTTCTGTGTTTTTTGTCGTCACGACTACAAATCGCTAGTGAAATTCGAGCTTTTGTATCTATTTCTGAATATTCCACTGAATATATATATTGTTTTTGGTTTGTTTTCAGTCTTGTATTGTAGCAATAGTAGTTCCCGATGTTGACGTCATCAAATGTTGGGCCCAAGAAAATTCCATACCTGGAACTTTCAGCGTACTGTGTAACAACCCGGAAATAAAACAGCTGATATTTGACGACATGATTGTATGGGGGAAAGAAGTTGGACTGAAGTCATTCGAGCAGGTAATTTCGAACAGAATAGATCGATAGATAATAGGTGTGTTCACGTTAACGATCTAGCCCCGAATGTTTTTAGGTTATAATTGTTCTGTTACGAATATAAAACAAACCATTTTCATAATTAATTCCATGATATCTGTTTTTAAACATTGATAATTCTCTTTTTGTTTTGTAAACTGTTTCTGTGTAAAAAGTGAATCATATTAAGAATTTGTGCTTTTTATATCTTATGTACGAATATCACGTGACATTATACTGAATTTAGGCATGGCATGTTACTAGCAAAATATTTATTTGGAAATTTTGATTACAATGAGGATTTTCCTTAACGTCTCATTACGAAATTCGAAAACTCTCAAACCTATATAGAAAATTTACAATCAATATCACTTAAAATATTTCGCCAGTAGGTATATATTCTGTGTAATATTTGAACTGAATAATGCACGAATTAATTGAATAAAATATGTTTGTAAGCAGATATCATAAATGTTGAATAAGAAAGAGTTTACCCAGAACACTGCTGAAAATTTTATTGGAATGATTTTAGAAATGACTTGTAAATTCATTATCGTCGCTGACTTTCCAGATGGTTGTAATACAATTTATAATTCTATATTTATTTCACAGGTGAAAGACGTTTACCTGCATCCGGATCCATTCAGTGTCCAAAACGGCCTTCTTACACCAACGCTAAAATCGAAGAGACCACAACTTAAAGCTTATTTCAAACCCCAAATAGAGGATATGTACGCAAAATTGTCATAGGAAAACGAAAGCAATAAAAAGCGACTGAAAAAGCATAGCAACACTTGAAAATAGAGACTGAAAACAGTATTTCAGATTTGGAAAATTGATTTCTTTAGTACCTAATATTAACGCTCGACAACTTTACACTCGAATAATATAAATTAAAGAGAATTATAGTAACTACACCAAATTAGGAGAAGCTTTACTTTCCTCACAAGTTTTCAGTCAATTTAGCAATAAGAAATAGTAACTACAATTGCCAGAGTTAAGAAACCTGGAAATTTCAGTATTAGATTTCAAATAGAAATAGTTTTGTAAGTAATCAATAACTTAACATGATACGTCAATATGAAATACGTAACTTCATATCTTTTAAATCTATCGATAAATTTTATGCAGTTAATAAGAAAATTATGGTTCGATAAATATTCGAACTATTATTTCACGTTTTTAAAATATTTTTCATCAGAACAATGGTGAAATTGTAGCAATTTTTTAGGCTCAAAATACAAATCAATTAAATTAGAAGTGCATGAAATTATCACTTATTATTATCTTGAAACTCAAGATGCTCGTAACTTATAACTTTTTATCTTAATGCAATTTAACGTGGCCTTATTAGATGTTTTCTTATAGAAATTTTAAAGCAGATGAAAGCAGTACATTCAAGTTTCCCATTTCCTGTTATTTTTGAACATATAAATTGTTAAGTTCGATTTAAACTTATTCTTGCCTTTTTGTTTAGACTAGTTGAAAGTTTACCTTCAAGTGAAAGATTATTATACTTTAGCACAGTGATATGTACCGATATCACAGTGGTGAAGTTGACATTGTACCAAGTAATATATGTATTCAGTGATTATTTATTAAATTTATTTCCTAGTAAAATTGTCTATTTTCTACCTTCTCATTTGCTTAATATGTTGAAAAAAAAATGATATATTTGTGCAATGAATTTCAAAGAATCATAATGCTCATTTTGAAATAGATATTTCTGAGTTATATATAATAATTTTTTCGATATTTAATTCTTTGTTACAGTTAATTTCTGATAAGGGAATATATAAGCCTATAATATCTCGACATTTCAATATAATGTAGGTGTGGTTTTCAGTTTCTAAATAATCTTGCACATTTTAGATTCAGTTCTTTTTTGATTTTTAAAAGTACAATTAACAGAATTGAGAACCATTATGTTGTTTTTTTTCAACTTGGCTTAACTATAATTAGTTTTAAACAATACCTGATGAATAAACTTAATGTTGCAGTGAAAAATAATAGTCATTGAATACTCAGAGATAATTAAAAGAATCTTATTAATATTGCTATAAATATATTATATTTGTTCACAAAACAAACAAGACAACAAAGAAAATAGCTACTTGAGTTGAAGGCATGTCTTTTGTACTACACTTATTCCTAAATTTTAAATTATATAAAATTGACACACTGTAAACAATTAAAATAAATCACAGTAAATAAGGAATGCAATAACAATAAAATAATGAACATTTGTTGTATAAAATAATACCTGGATAACAAATTATTTGCCTCAAAAGTCAGTTTTTGAAACTTAGGTAAATTCCAAACACAAAAATTATTAATAAACAGGCACCAACGATTATTAAGACAAATTTTTGTTGGAGAGATCTCATGAGCATTGAATTTATTAATCTGGACGCTTGACTAAGTTCTTCATCTGTTTCTCTCAACTGAAATTTAGAAAACAATAGGAATATCAGTTTAACTATCCTGTTATTCAATACAAATTAATGATGACACACATTGTATGACCAAAATTATCTCACCCGATTTCTAGATCTTTGTATGGTTTCCCTTTGTTCACCCAAATTTTGAAGAATTTGAGTGCCAGTCTGTTCAGTTTCTACAAGAATTCTATATCCCTCTTCTAATTTTGTTCCAGTTCTTTCTATTCTCTCAGAATTTTGTATCAGCCTCTGCTTTTGATCGTTTGAAATTCGCGCGTCCGTAAAATCGTCGGGATCTGTACTGTCATAATTTAAAGTTCCCTGTCTTATCGATCTCGCCTTGATGTATTCCAAAGTCAGCCGCTTGAGCTCAGCACGGTAGCAATCTAATTTGGTTCTACATCTTTGCTTTTTGGAGTTTTCTACTTCCCTAACCTCCAAGTCCATTTGTTCAAGCTTAAAATAGATAAATTGAAAAAATATATATTCACCAGAAATATCACTTTTTACCAATTCTTGAGCTTCCTCCACATGTTTTTCTATATTACTTATAAGTTGTCTACGGTCTTCTGAAAACATGAATCATAGGTTGCTTTATCATTGTGGAAAATGTTTAATATTATTCTAAATATTCTTACTTGTAGTGGAAGCGGTTAAAGAGCCAATTTGTGCCGTAATATCTGCTGTTAGAGATGAATATTGCTGTTCATAATTTTCGAAAAGTGTAACCATGTTGGTTAACTTAATTGTTGTGAATTCACATTTCTATTTACTTTGATGATCAAAGATGGTATGCATTGTCATATTGTCATTGCTGATGATTAGAACTTGGAAGTGACCAAATCTGAAGTCTATGTTAGTAGATTACTAGATCTCTGTTGTACCATTGATTAAGGAATACTCCTTAATCAATGGTTGTACGTTGTACTTTACTGTTACAGGAATCTCGAAAATGAATTGCTTAATACAGTTTTCTATTTTATCGAAGCTACTGTACACCGTGTTATCCTTAAAATGTTTACTGTGTTCAAATATCCAATCATTTTTAGAGAGCATAGAAAATAATGAACAAAATGTATGGTTTTCTGTGTTTATCCGCAAGTTACATTACTTCTTGTCAAATGTCAATTTCTTTTTCCATCTTGTTCACTAAAGGTTAGTAGAAGAAACACAAATTAAAAATTTTATTTGAAAACATCTCCATATTTATGTGATATTTCGAAAACTATTCGTAAAAATTACACATTTGAAAATTCAATTAACTCCATACAAGTGATATTTAGCTGTGATCTTACAATTTAACTTTTTTTTCAGGTCAACAAGATGGTCCAACGACTTGTATTTAGACGTAGGTTATCCTATAATACAAAATCTAACAGAAGAAGAATGTGAGTATTAAAAAAAATATATCAAATATTATATTTGTTCAGGCATAGCCACCATGAAAAACTTTGCTTTAATTGATAATATCCTACGGTAAACGTAGGTCTATTTTTGAGGTTATTTTAAACAATATTCAAGACAAGAGCAAAATGGAAACATTATGATGAATTAATTGGCTAGAGTACTGAAGTACTTGTACTTAATGACGAAAAACCCACTCGTTCGTTATTTTTCTGATAATTTCCACTAAACATTTACTTTTGTTGTGCATGGATATGTAAATTTTTTCTACAACTTCAAAGTGTGTTCCTTTTTCAGAGTACGTACTCCTGGAGGTAAATTGGTGTACCAATACCTTAAAAAACCCAAGAAGATCCCAAGATGTGGGCAATGTAAAGACAAGCTCAGAGGAATACTACCAGCTCGTTCATATGAAAGATCTAGGCTTTGCAGACGCAAGAAGATGGTTAAAAGAGCATATGGTGGTGTGTTGTGCCACAAATGTGTCAAAGAAAAGATTGTTAGGGCTTTCTTACTAGAAGAACAAAAAATAGTTGTTAAAGTAATGAAAGCGCAACAAGGTGTAAAGGTTGCGTCAGTGAAGAAATAGACGTAAATAAATATAATGTTTAAGTATTTGTGTTTTATTTTTTCATACAATTTAACTAAATTCATGGAAACCAATGAAGTAAATTTTTTCCTTCAATAGGATACTGATTAATATATATAAAGTTTTTACTTGTGTACTTTTGGTGTTCAAAGTTTTTTCATTTAGGTCTTTTAGTTAATTCTCATACATTACAGAAAAAAGAGATCATGTTGAGGTTACTGAAGTCGAATTACTTTCAGTGTACAATACTTCAGGAGGATGTTTGCCGATATCAGTTCAATTATACAGAGATTAATAATATGGTGTATGAAACAAGTACATGTCTAATAATTTTTATGATTCATGATCATTACTGCTTTTTTATTAAACCTGCACTATATTTTATGAAGCTTTTTTGAATTATGATCTTAAGCAAAAATATACATAACAGAAAATGTTAATCACATGTAGAGTTTATGATAGTCACAATATTAATAATGAAGACCAAAGGAATTTATAAAAATATTTTCAGTACAGATTTCTACATGTCCACATTCAAGAATATTGGGAATGAAACAAGATGTCACTTATCAGATAAGAGTGATGTTTCTCTCCTTTCTGCTCTTACATACTAGACTTCATATCTCTTTTTCATACTCACCAAAAATAAGATCTTTAAACTAAAGCTGTTCACCCAAAGATGGCGCTACTATACCCGAAAAATACCAAACTCGGCGCCATTCCTGTTTCGCGAGTGGGTTGTTCGTGATAGTGTGCTGAAAATTTAAGTGAAAAGTGGATGAAATCCCTGTGAAAATGGCCGATTTTCCGAAATCGGAAGTCAACCGCACCGAGCTGGACACACAGACGACACCAGACAGCTTGATTCAAATATGTAAGTACAGTAAATGTATTGTTTTCATCAAGCAGTGCGTCACAAAATCATTTTGTGTTTAAGGTGACAGCTGACGATCTGGAAAAACATTTTTCCGTATTTTTTTTCTAAAGTAGGATAATCTGTTATATACCTTTATTTTCTGCTGCATCGTAGAACATTAAAATAAGCCCTGTCTGTTTTGAAAACATCAGAAGAGCTCGGAAAGTTGAGGGTGTTTCTCAATTTAGAATTAAAGAACCCATTTAAACCTAATTGGTTTAATTTTGCTAGTAATAAAACGAAATGCGTACATTCCTTAATTAAAGCCTAAAAATAGTTTCATTTCAAGCGATATAAGATAAAAGTTCAACTTGGAAAGATTCTGAAAACTTCTTGTAGTCTATTTTCAATGGATGTCTTTTATCAGTAGATCTGTCAAGGTTATAGCCAATTACGAGAGCTTCATAATTGTTTATTCGTGTTCATTCAGATTTTGCATCTCGTTGCTATCTGGTGAGATGAATATTTTCCATTTATTCGGTTTAGTTGAAAACATGGTATTCTAGAGATTCCAATTTTTGAGGTTATGACAATTGACAACTGGTTTGTTTGACATTATGTCCTGTTTGATTTTGTTTATAGTAATCCTTTATTATTGCATTTGGGATCTGCTTTGTATAATGTATATATATTTTTAAATGAGTGTTGTAATATTATGCAGTACTTAATACTGTTTTTGTTTTATTTTTCCATGTTTGAATTATCGCTGTTTGTCAGGAGAATAAAAAGAATACCGAATGATTTTGTTAAGCATAAACAGAAGATAATTATTGTAAATAATTGTTAAGCGGATACAGACATTTCCACGAAAGGTATAAATAAATTTGCAATTAAAATGATTTTAGAAAGATTATAATATAATTGTTTATTGGTTAACTATAGTCATATATTATCAATTGCACACTAAAGCCTTGTTTTCGTTAATAGTTTTCGAGGCATTTTCACGAATTTTAATTTCTTTAGATAGTATGATAGTATGCTGTTAACAGAACAGCCTAATATAATTTCAAAATTTTTAGGAACTAGTTAAAAATAATTTCAATACTCGATACTTATCAGCGATTTGTATAATTTTTATGGTGTTGGTTACCTGCACAACTTACTGTTATGATCTATACAGATTTGATGCTTTATCTCTAGAATTGAAACTTGACCAAAGACAATCTGTTCCCAAACTGAAAAAGAACACTTATTTATATTCTATCTTAAATTTCAAAGTAGAGAAATAATGGGTTGATGAAATGAAAAAGATCTTTGATTTGTGAATATTCTAACTTTATAAAGATATAAAAAACTAACTTTTTTCTTTATAAAGTTATGAATATGAACTTTCACCAAGTAAATGAAAATTCCATTCAATGAATATTCTAAATTTGTAACTTTGAAACCGTAATATGAATTTGTTAAATTATTCTTATAATCCAAAAAAATATCGAAATCTAAGAACTGAAGTATTAATCAATATGAAGTATGCTCTTTTTATTGTTCATGCCAACTGGAAGTTACTAAATGGTGCGTTTTTTTTTCATTCTTCTATGAGAAATTGATTTTCTAATTTCTCTCTGAATTGTATCTACAAGCGAACTAAGTATACAGAATTAAAAAACTATTTTCATTGCGACGTCGAAGGTGTTGATATATTGTGTGTATTTTTGTTTTTTGAAAACCTTATTTTGAAATTTCACTAGAGATAAACTAGTGAATATAAGTAATTTATATTAGGTTATCATAATTCAAATTGTAAACCACATATCACAATGAGACTACATCAAATATTCTTACTCACAGTGTACAAGAAGTACTCAACTAATAACAATCTGAAAACTTAGAGGAACTATAAGTACTTTAACTTAATTTTTGAAATTGAAAAAGAATCTTGTCTTCAGTTTATGTCAAATTATTCAGTAAATACTTACATACATGTCAAAATTTTCAGTATATGTCAAATTTTTCAATATATTATGTCAAATTCTTCAATAGGTGTAGGTATGTCAAATTCTTCTACAGATTCCACAGAAAGCTATTTGCCATAGAGTAAATATCGAGGCCTTTGGTTATTTTCACACGGTTTGCAATAAATTAAACTATTCATAATTCATGCAGGCAGAAGTTGAAAACAACTCAACATTCGTTATATCTCTTACATCGATATACTCCACTGGAATTTATTAGCAGATTCCTCGAGCTGCGCCCAGTTCATCTCTCACAAACGATTGATTTTCGCCAATGAAGTCATCACTTTATTAATAGTCTAGCGTAATCGCCCTTTTCTTCCGATCAAACTCGACATAATCAATCATTCTATTGATTCTGTAAGGCGTAGTTCGATTCGAGAGCCGTTTGAAGTTCTTGGATACTGGAATAAGGATTTTTATTGTGAACCATAGAGCAGGTGCAGCAGCATGTGTGTCTAGTGACACGTTCAGAATTGTTACTTAAACGTTAGTACCTCTTGACGTTGTTTAGAACAATATATTCTACCGATAAACTGTAATTGTAATATATATGTATATACAGTGTGTCTACGTAAGTTGGCTACATATGAGAAACTTTTCTATTATTAGTTTTTTGTTGATTTCTAGTTTCTGTAGGCCCTGTAACTGGCTCTTTTCTTCTGATAGTTTCGGTTGTATTTCCTAATTCTAATTTTGTCGATATCTAAAGAATACATCGTAAAATTGGATATAGATATATGCAATTTATAAGATACAAACTAACATACATTGGGATTCATATAACGGGCTGCATTTTCCTATAAGAAATACAGATCATCAATAAATTCATATCGCCTTAAATTTCACCATATTCGGACGCTCGGCAGCTCCTAATCCCGTAGTTAATTTCATCCTATTCACGACGCCCCACGAATCGAAAACGAGTTTAGTTGCACGTTTCTGTGGCCAGATACGTACCTCTTTCGATGGCCCAAGATCATTGTCCATAATAAAAGGGGGCTATGCAAGAAAAAAACAAAACGAAATCGTGTCTGGAGCCGAGTGGTGTCAGAAATATTATTAATGTAACACCTCAGCGTGGCGCGCTCTTGAAGGAGTGAGTTGAGATTTGTATTTCGATCGATCGCCGGGGCGAGAGTACACTCCGAGCAAGATTTTCGAATTTTTTTAAAATCCTTCGTGGAGATAAAAGTTCCGATTCTGATGCTTGAAAGCTTCGAGCTTGATCGTTTCTAGGATTTTCAGGTTCTGCAACGTAATTTCTGTTCGCTCCAAATTTCATTAAGTTTTGTGGCGATTTGAACAAATATGACAAAAAACCCATTGAAACGATAACTGAAAAGAAACAATAATAAAATCTAGTAACTAGTGGAAGGATTTCAAAACAAAGTGTGTAGAACGCTTGCAATAAGATTATTACCTTCTAATATTAGGTACTTATATAGTCTGTCCAGTGAGAGTAGGCGTGCACGTCACAGACATGCGCAATGCTGCCTACCCGAATAAATAAAATTCGAAATTGTCAAAATTCATATTTGTCGTAAGTAATTTTCTGATAAAGTAGTTATATGATGATAGTCACCGGATCATCCATTTCAACAAATATTCTGTCCATAACATATCAAATCGTATATACTTCTCAAGAAATATTAACATTCCGAGAAACGAAAATAAGTTGAATGGTTAAGTTGTCATTCTTTTTCAAAATTTGCAATTTTGTCGTACCCTCTCGACCAACGCGCTTGCATTTCACGTTTGACAGTCGCCGCGTCCCGAAGATAACCTAGTTCCTCGAAGATTTTGTGAGTAAAATTTCGATTTAAGATTATTTATTACGTCTGGCAACAGTGTTCACGATCGACGCCATATTTGATTGATGACGTGCACGCCAACTCTCGCTGGACAGACTATATAAAATATTATTAATATTCTATAAAGGTTTGAATGGATATATTCTATACTATAAATCATAACAAAATATGGTATCTATAACAAAAATATTGCTATATAAACGGACGATGAAAAATGTATAAGAAATAATGAAAAATTGGGGATAATTTTTTTTGACGTTTATTAATTGAAGAATTTTTAATGTCATATATTTTGATTGAATTGAAATTTTAATTAAGTTAGAAGGTTGAAAGTGGATTGGGTCAATGTAAGTGAAGTGTCTTTTGATAGTTTCAACTATTTTTTTTCACCGTCGCAATTTTCATGTAAAGATTTCTAGTTTTAAGGTTTTGCTCATCTTCACGTCCCCATAAAATGTTGGGAAAATACGACCTGAGTGTGGGAGCTCTGATGATTCATATTTTGAAACAATTTTTACCACAAAAGGTGTTCACACTTGTAACTTAATCTCCGTAATAATGCAAGTCGATTACAATTTCAAAACGACAATAATTGAAATACGATCTTCGTAAATAAACGTGGCAAATAGGCCTGACTGTTTTCGATTGGCCCTTCTTGTTCGACTGTACCGCCAGTAACCCTCTCGATACGTCAACGCGACACAATGCAACGAAAGACGCCTCGGGGAACGCAACAGGCAGCCAGATTAAGGCCCCATTGTAACGTCTAGAGATTCGTTCCGATGTCGACGCAATAAAAAAAAATAACCCAAGACCGTCATTACATTTCTCGGCCCGGCGCTGTGGCATTGTCAGTAGAGTCGTTGACATTGGTTGTGAATCACGAACGCGAGCCACGCTTCGTGCCAATTATTCGATTCGTGAAATACGAATCGTAAATTCTTTTCAAGATCGTGCAAATATCAAACCTATTTGTTTTTATAGTCGTGAGCAGAGACAGTTGTGGTTATTAAATCTTGTCATATTTTAAGGGTGAAACATTTTTATATGTATATATATATATATATATATATATATATATATATATATATATATATATATATATATATATATATATATATATATATATATATATATATATATATATATATATATATATATATTTATATATATATATATATATATATATATATATATATATATATATATATATATATATATATGTATGTATATATATATATATATATTTATTTATTTATTTATTTATTTATTTCAATTGTTGTTGCCTGTGAACTATTTTTAACTTTTTGATAATTATTAGCAATAACAGGCTTGGTGAATCTGAAAAAACTCGATTTTATTAAAAAGTTGACGTTTCGCCACGACATTCGTGGCTTCATCAAAACTTTCGAAAAATTGAAATTTCTTTGACATTTATTGATTTGAAAAAATTTGAATAGTTTAAAAAGACTACTATGTTTCATCAAAATTTTTCGGCTGTGGCCGTTTTCTGTTATTTATTACGTGCTATTCAGTCCAATATTAACATTAAAATCTGTTATCATTAGATGGTAAGGGAAACCACAGAAACCTCTACCCACGTAAGTGAAGGTTTCTGTGGTTCCCTTCCCATCTAATATCAACAGACCTATCTATTGATATTGGACTAAATAGCTCGTAATTAATAACTGAAGACGTCCACAGCCGTAATGAAAAATTTTTGTATTTTGTAAATAGTACCCTATTCTTTGACTTTTCAAAATCAAAATAATTTGAACCTATTTCGAACATTACGTGGGTAAAGGTTTCTGTGGTTTCCCTTACCATCTAATAATAACAGATTTTAATGTTAATATTGGACTGAATAGCACGTAATAAATAACAGAGAACGTCCACAGCCGGAAAATTTTGATGAAACATAGTAGTATTTTTTAACTATTCAAATTTTTTCAAATCAATAAATGTCAAAGAAATTTCGATTTTTCAAAAGTTTTGATAAAGCCACGAATGTCGTGGCGAAACGTCAACTTTTTAATGAATAATACAGTCGCACCTAGAAGAATTCTTACAACAATAGTGTTGTGAGCAAATTTTTTAAATTTTTAAGGTGTTTGGAAATATTTTTGAATCAATTTGTAGAACTTCCTTGTCGAGTCTACTATTGTCTGTTTCATTTTCTCGCCAAATTTTGTGGAGCCCTTTCTAGTATTACTCCAATTATAACTTGACAAGCTTTTGCCATCAAGCGTTGCATATTCCCGACTGAAACAAACTAAATATTTGCCTTGTAAACTCTTTAAAAAAAAAACACTTGACTAAAGTCGTGAAATTTGTGGATTCTCGTTACCACGAGAGTGGCTCACGTTCGTGATTCACGACCCGTGTCGACGCGGCTTAATACTCGCGTACCCGTTCGAATCGGGATTTAGGTAATTTATTATTTCGACTAGTCGGCCGGTAATCGAATCTGTGGGCTCGAGGATCGAACGGAAACGCCTTATTTCCAATTCTCGGAAACGGAGCTCGGTGATCGTTTCTGGCGCGACGTTTCGAATCCGACGTGAATTGGTATTAATTGAGAACATGGCGGCTATTGAAGACGTTAATTATTCATGTATGGGGGTTCGTTAAGGTTTCGAAGGTCTCGGAATTCGTTGTTGTAATCATCAGTGATTGTGTTCAGACGAACCGAGATTTTTGTGCAAAATTCGTTTCGATTTCTTACGATCTTGTGGGTGAGGATGAGATACCTGTATCTGTTTTGAAGAATACGGCTCATTTAATATCAAAGCCCTTGGCACATATCATAAATTTGGCCTTTTGTACTGGTGCTTATCCAGCGAAGCTTAAAACTGCCTATATAAAACCAATATATAAAAAAAGGGGATAAAAAAGATTTTAAAAATTATAGACCAGTCTCACTCTTATCTAATGTGAATAAGGTGGTGGAGAAAATTATGAATAATAGATTGACAACATTTTTTGAAGAGTGTTCTGTTCTGTCAAATGTTCAAAATGGGTTTCGAAAGGGGAAGAGCACTACAAGGGCAATATATCAGGCAATGGCTACTATACTGGAGTCATTAAACAATCAAAAGCATACATCAGCACTCTGTATTGATTTATCTAAAGCTTTCGACTCAGTAGACCATCAAATCCTTAGTAACAAGCTTGAAACATACGGAATTAGAGGGATTAGTCTGAGTCTTATGCAATCCTATCTTGCTGCTCGTATTCAGGGTGCCGTTGAGCTTGATGGCAGAGGGTCATTAATCAGATTCGAACCAGAGAAGATCATTAGAGGTGTGCCACAGGGCTCTATACTGGGGCCACTACTCTATATTATATATGTAAATGAGCTTCCTAAAAGAATATCTCAATTCATATTTTGTCGAAATTTTCTGAAATAATTCTATTGGATTGTCAATCATGAAAACCCTCAAATGTGCAAAAATTCAATGAAATTGTCATTTGTAGAATGTGTAAACGTGTGAAAAAATAATTTGAGGAAAAAATGTTTGTCTGTCGGTCGCTCTGTTAGTTCTTTGGATAACTTTTGAACGAATTGAGCTATTTACTTCAAATTTTGCGCACAGGTAGGTATCTATAAGAGAACGGTTAGGATTATTTTTGAGCCAATTTGATTCAGGAGAAAAAATGGGGGACATGAAATGTTAATTAACAAAATTATTTTTTCTGCAAACGTCAAAAAATGACGACTTTTTTAACCTCAGTTCTTGATGTTGAAGTTTGATTCTACAGACGTCATTTTGTTTTTACTTTTCTGTCCGGCCGTGAGCGTACAAAAAAGTACACTTTTGTTATACATTTTGTATTAAATAGCAAGCACAATTAAATAAATCAACAGCTTTTGAGAACAGTTAAATAAACAGTTGAGATTAATGAAAAAAAAATTAATTGAGTGTCATGTGAATTTTTTGATCAACCCTCGTAGTTAAGGATTCACGACTTAAAAGCATAAATTATTGAGTGTCATGTGAATTTGTTGATCCTCCCTCGTAGTAAAAAATTCACCACTTGAAAGCATAAATTTTTTTGTGTCATGTTAATTTTTTCATCACTCCTCGTAGTTATGGTGTCACGACTTGTAAGCATAAATTGTTGAGTTTCATTTGAATTTCTTGATCACCCCTCGTAGTTAAAAATTCACGACTTGGAAGCATAAATTATTTTGTGTCATGTTAATTTTTTCATCACTCTTCGTAGTTAAGGTGTCACGACTTGGAAGCATAAATTGTAGAGTGTCTTTTGAATTTTTTGGTCACCCCTCGTAGTTAAAAATTCACGACTTGAGAGCATAAATTATCGAGTGTCATGTGAATTTCTTGATCACCCCTCGATAGATAGATAGATAGATAGATAGATAGATAGATAGATAGATAGATAGATAGATAGATAGATAGATAGATAGATAGATAGATAGATAGATAGATAGATAGATAGATAGATAGAGAGATAGACAGATAGACAGATAGACAGATAGACAGATAGACAGATAGACAGATAGACAGATAGACAGTTAGACAGATAGACAGATAGACAGATAGAGAGATAGATAGATAGATAGATAGATAGATAGATAGATAGATAGATAGATAGATAGATAGATAGATAGATAGATAAAATTCACTACTTGGAAGCATAAATTATTGAATGCCATTTGAATTTTCTGATCAAGCCTCGTAGTTACAAAATATCAACAAAATCGAAAAACGTTGGATTATCTAAAAATTCACGCCACGCTCTAGTTAAGTGCATTCTTTTCGATAAAAATTTCACATATCGAATCAAACGAATCGTTAGATTCGATTATTAACTATATCATAAAAATCCGGACACCATACTGCGTAGCACTAGGAATGATAAAACCCCTTGGCGCATGTGCAGGTCGTAATGCCTGATAAGTCTATCGCAGATCATTTTTCCTCATGGTGACTATATCGGGAAATGTAAAGTATTTGAGATATAATCAAAAATTTGAGTGAAATTCATAATTTTTACTAATTTTTCTATTTCTAAGTGGTGCCACGCACGTCAATATTTTTTGAATGTATTATAGTAGTATAAATTAAAAAACTACACATTAAACGCTATCATTTTATTTCATTATTGTACAAATCGGTTTTGGTTTAAGATTTATAGATAGCGCCACATGTCTATGGACAAAAAAATCTAAAAAACGCTATAATTTTTTTATTCTTCGTGCGGAAAAATTTTAGAAAACACTTTTCTTATGAAATCTTATGTGTTTTATCGATATCCGTTGGAATTTTTAAAATCGGACCAGCTACTAACTTTCTGTCGTGAGACTATAACCCCTTAGCTTCGCCTCGGGGTAATAACTTTCAGACGTGTCCTCTTAGTACAAAATATTTACTTCTATTTTGTAGCTTGTCGACATGTTAACCTGTATTATTTATAAACAGATCGATGTTCCATATCGTTCATTGTGCGACATTACACCAAGAGTATATTTTTATTTGAACCTTGCAGAAATGTCGGTCGTTAGCCCAAAATTCCGACCATTCTTCCCTCTTCGAAAACTGCCCGAAACAATTCCACAAACTCAACGGCCCGAAAATCTGTCCGCGGTTCATTTTTACCGATGCATTTCGACAAACGATCCGCGAAGTGAAACGACAAATTTTCACGTGAAAAACTGTCTTTATCTATTAATAAAGTTGAAGAATTGGGCGCAGAAAACAACAACTCGTTATGCCTCGATGATTTGCTGTACTATCTCGGAGAGGTTTGGGAGCTGTATATCACACGTCGTTTTTTTCGTTTTAATTCTTATAATTTCGACGCCAACCGAGTTTACGACGTTTCGGAACTATTAGAGAACAACTTGTCTAAAAACCACAAAATGAAAATAACTTTTTATTCGACTAGTTTCGCCCGTTACAGCATTATCAGGACTTGATAATGCTGTAACGGGCGAAACTAGTCGAATAAAAAGTTATTTTCATTTTGTGGTTTTTAGACAAGTTGTTTTCTTATTATTTAATTTTTAATATAAATAACAACTACCACAGAGTTGATTCATCGTCCATCGAATTTATAAATTGGCATTTACTTGGTAAAAGTTCATATTCATAACTTTATAAAGAAATAAAAAAAACTAACTTTTCACAGGTTGGAATAAAAATCTATTGAGTAAACGCGTTTCGTCATAATATAGACTTCATCTCGTACTAAACTATGGTATTACAAAACGATCTATTTATACGAAAATTTTAACATAACGGAGGGGTTCCTAGAGGAACTAATTAACAATAAGCAATTCATTCAGAGTTATTAGTAGGTACATTGAACAGATTAGGGAACATACCCAAACTACGTGACCCGTTCAGGGGGGGAGGGGGTTCTTCAAAATACTACGTTTTTGTCACGTAGTCAATGTCCTCTGGAAACGTGTTCGTTGAACATGATTGAGATAAAAGATAAATGTGAATAAAAGAAAAAAATACTTTCGTTTTAGTAAATTAAGTTCCTGGTACATATGTTTTTTCTTCTTGATAATATTTTTTCAGCTGTAAATTATAGGTATGTATAGGGTAGCCAATTTTCGATGTTTGTATGGAGTATCTCAGTAACTATAGAATGTGAAAAAAATGGAGGGCGCATACTCAATCTCTTTTGTCGAGACAAATTCACTGGCGAAACCCAAAATTCGCTGTCTTCTTTAGTTTTCGAGTTATAAACAAAAATTTCATTTTTTCACTTTAAGACAAGTGTACATATCATGGTTGTTTGTGAAGTTACGAGATAATAACTTTTACATAATTTAGGCACTTTTTTCTGTATAAAACAGTGGTAGAATTGTGTTTTTTCAAATGGGAATATTGGTTGGCTGTGGTTTGGTTGGATCGGATTTTTTCCGATATATGTCAGGTTGCTTTTGATGTGTTTTAATAGCACGCATATTTTAGTTCATTACCTTTTGCGTTTTTATATGTTCCTATTCCATGTAGGCTGGTGACATCTATGACAGAGCTTGTCCATTTTTTTCCATCATAATATCAATTAACTGATTTAATCGTAAAAACAGTTGTGATATTACATCTGAGATATATTTCAATGTCTATCCAGGAAGAAGACAACCTAATAAATCTATTTTCAACTGATTAAAAGAAAATCCAATTATAAACAACAATACAAATTACAATAAATCTTCAAACTTATGTTCATTGTGGTTGTTACATAAATTACATCTCTTTATAACATTCTGAACTGCATTATGAATATGAATATTTGAAACTGAATTCACAAAGTATAAAATTTACGTGGCTGCCGTGTTTTAACGTATCATATATATCAAGAAAATCATAATAACCAACGGTACTACAAAATTTTTAATCAGTAAATTATTGAGGAATTCATGGACAATCCACCCTTAGTTGAGACACAAAATCAGTTCTTCCAACATGATGGTTCACCGCCTCATAATATAAGTACCGTTTCAGAATTGTTTAATACTAATTTTGGAAATAACTGGATGATGAATAATATTCCAGTGAGGTCGCCACCACAATCACCTGACTTTAACACCACTGAATTTTTTCTTTTGAGGGTATATAAAAGACAATTATATAAGAAAACCAGTAACAATATGAATAAACATAGACAAGATTTTATTGAATGTGAATTACATTTCAAATATTGATATTATATATATGCATAATGCAGTTTAGAATATTATAAAGATAGGTATGTAATTTATGTATGAACCATAAAGAACATCAGTTCTTCACAACATTTATTGTAATTTGTATTATTTTCTTATAGTTGTAATGTCTTATAAAACTAAATGTAAATCTCTAGATTATACAGAAAAAAATTGAATTAAGAATGTCTCGTAATTTCACAAACAACCATGATATGCTCACTTGTCTGAAAGTCAAACTTTTGTTTATAACTCCAAAATAAAAGACGATTCCATATTTTGGTTTTCGCCATTAAATTTGACTCGAAAAAAAAAATCAAAAATGCACTCTCCATTTTTTTGTATCTCCTATAGTTACCGAGATACCCCATACAAACATCGAAATTTGCCCACTCTGTAAGCACTCTTATCGTCACACCGCAAGCGTTGTATTAATAAAGACAAATATGAGCCAAATTAATTTTTTTAACTTTGTCTACAAGAAAATGATTAAAAAAATATTTATGAATTACTACGTGAAAACTAGAGGGGGAGGGAGGGGGTCTTGGAATATACTACGGATGGTCACCGAGGGGGGGGGGGATAAAAAGTTGTAAAAAATAGGTCACGTAGTTTGGGTACGTTCCCTTAAGGTGAGGAGAAGGGTTTACTTCAATCTGGTCGTTAACTAGGTTTCCAGAATTTTTACATTTATTGACGTATAGGAATTCCCAACAGTTAGTTTTGTGGAGACTATTTTCTAACTGTAATATTTTATAATTGTAATAAAAGGTATGGTTATCTTGAATAATATGGCATGCATAATTAGAGTCAGTTTTCCGCTTAATATAGCTACGTTGGTGTTCGTGTAGTCGAGTTTTGAAATTTCTAATTGTACGTCCTATATAGAATTTTTCTGAATTGTTACAGTCGGGTCTATAAACACCAGTACGTTCATCTCTATGAATTTTTGATTTAATTAATCAGAATTATAGTATATCACAATTAGAAAATAATCTTCATAGAACCAACTGTTGGGAATCCCTATACATCAATAAATATAAAATTCCGGAAATCAAGTTAACGACCAGATTGAAGTAAACCCTTCTCCTCTCCTTAATCTGTTCAATGTTGGTACCTACCAATAACTCTGAATGAATTGCTTATTGTTATTTAGTTCCTCTAGGAACCCCTCTGTTATATTCAATTTTCGAATAAATAGATTGTTTTGTAATACCATAATTTAGTACGAGATGAAGTCAATATTATGATGAAACGCGTTTACTCAATAGATTTTTATTCCAACCTGTGAAAAGTTAGTTTTTTTTATTTCTTTATAAAGTTATTTTTATTTTTAATCGATCCATTAAAATCGGTCGTGGTGTGTGGAATTTTCTATATGTATACTAAGTAATCTCGTCGAATGAGGGTAGATGGTGAAAAGGGTGCTAAGGGGGCATCCATTAACCCTCTCGCTCACCTTGTCCTCAGTTGAGGACAACCTACTTTGGATTTTTTCCTATGAAGTACCGCTTGCTCTTACTTCTCTGTCATATTGTCCTCAGTTGTGGACATCATATTCTTCCAAATGAATATATATGCTGCCATCTACAAGCTGATGAAAAAAATATTCATGCATTTGAAATATAGGTTTCCTTAGGGTAGCTATGACAGCAGTGTAGTACTGTTTATTTTTTTGTTGGCTATATTCGTTAGATCATGTGTTTGAAAACTGTTTGTTTACGTTCAAAATAAGTGTAGACTTGTTCCAAAGCAATTGCGGTAGGTGATTTTTGTGCATATTGTAATCAGCGATTTTTGAAAGTGCGGCGTACTAGTTTGAGGACATTGTGAACTAGAAGGAAAGGCAACATCTGGGTGAATAAAACAGCACTTTTATTTTAATTCTGCAAAAGTTAAATTTTATACACTTCAGTACTTCGAAAATGGACGCAAAAATAATATGAATATATTTAATAAAATAAACAATGAAACATATTGATATTTTACCATTTTTAAAATATTTCTGAATTTTTTTCCCTCCATCAGCTTATGATGTCCTCAATTGGGGACATGTCATAGTGCCCAAACGGAGCATTCTCAAAATCTGAATTTAACATCAAAAATTTTCTAAAAATCATAAGTTGCATTACAGTAAATTTCAGATTTTTCGCTCCAATAGTTTTAATTCGTGACCGAGAGGGTTAATAACGTGAGATAATTTTGGCGATTTTTTGGCTCCCCCTCCCCCTTGGTGAGATGTCGTGAGTTCTTGCTCGACTCTCTCTCCCCTCCCAGAATCTCACGTGAGATTTTTTTAAATGCATATTTGTTATATGAATGAGTTAATCTGTGCTAATTTTATTAGTTCAAGTAAATCAGTAATATTTTCTTAAAAATGTGAAAAAAATTAAATTAATAATAAAACAATGGTTGTAATAAGCCACAGTTTTTTTCAGGAAAATTATTAGTGCATCCTATGTTTATTATAAAAGGTTATCGCATTATTTTTTTTGAATAATATTCACATCGTACTGTATATGAAGAAGAAATATTTACTTCAAAAAGAGTATTTACTATCAATAAATATTTATCTATAGTTAACGAATAATGTTAGCAAAATACTTTTTCATATTTATTAAATGAATAAATTGTTTCCAACCAAATGAATATATTTATCGAGATATTTATAGTTAATAAATTCTTCCATCAGTGCATTTTTTGTGAATGATTTAGCTATATTTTAGTGGAGAAACATTTTTTACTTAAGTTAACCCAGTTTTCTCGCAATTTTATACTGTTTCTTGCGAAAAAAAAATTTCGTGATATTTGATGAAACCACCCTCTCCCCCACGTGGGATTTAGTGAGATTTTCCTCGGCCCCCTCACCCCCCTAAACACCTCACGTAATTAATGGAAGCCCCCTAATTGAGCGCATTTTTCGGATCAACTTCGCAATATTCTGCATTTTGACATGAAACGTAGTGAAAAATTATTTACAAACACTTGTACCTCATTATTGTGATCTGTTTTATTTGATGGTGATAATATAAAAATAGAATAAAGATGGACAGGACTCGTTCTACATTTGATGAAATATGTTGAAGGATGGTAACGAAAAACACACTTTGCTACATGGTTAATTACATCAGAAACAGAAAATATATTAGTGTTTTTTTCAATCTCCTGGAAATCAACTTGCTTCGAAGGAAAATAAGTTTCGGAAAATCGAGAAAATCTTCAGGCGAGTATTTTTCATTCAGGCTTCTAGGGCTTTGCGAATTTTTTTTTCCTGGTACCTTTTGGCATCTCCAGCGTCTCCCATTGAACCAAATGAGCTGATATTTGGTATCTTGGATTTTTTTCAAGGCAGAACTAAACTGAGATGGGCCGGCCATGTCAAAAGACAGGAAGATGGAGGAGTTGTCAAATTAGTGTGGGAGCAGGCCCCGACCTGTAGAAGACCATTAGGAAGACCACGTCTACGTTGGAGATACAACATAGCATCAGATCTTAAAACTCTGAATGTATCGGAAGCAGAAGAGCTTATGA